>CM041779.1:147474357-147581212 GCA_023374045.1 Limonium bicolor | reverse complement strand
ACGACCACGATAGCTGAGGAGGTATATGCAGCTCAGGACAGTGATGTGTATCTACAGGGTATCAGGCAGAAATTAGCAGATGGGCTGACTGATGGTCTGAAGTATGACTACGAGCTAGACAGCGAGGGACACCTCCGAGTTAGAGGCAGACTCTGCGTACCTCAGGATGCGACAGAACTTCAGACCAGGATTCTCTCTGAAGCTCATTCCTCTACATTGTCAGTACATCCTGGAGCCACCAAGATGTACAAGGATTTAAAGAAGTTATTCTGGTGGAGCGGGATGAAGAGGGATGTAGCAGATTTCGTCTCGCGATGTCTCACCTGTCAGAAGGTGAAGTTCGAGCATCGGCGACCAGGAGGCCAGATTCAGTCATTACCGGTACCGTGCTGGAAGTTTGACGATATTAGTATGGATTTTGTGGTCGGTCTCCCTCCAGCTAGAGGTGGATTGAACACAATTTGGGTGATAGTGGATAGGTTAACTAAGACAGCTAAGTTCATACCTATCAAGGACACATGGAAGGTGCCCAAACTAGCTGAGGTGTTCACCACAGAGCACATCCGGTACCATGGGGTACCGAAGACGATCGTCTCCGATCGTGATGCACGTTTCCTTAGTAGATTTTGGCGTCAGGTGCAGGAGGCATTTGGTACTCAGTTGCGACTTAGCACAGCCTTCCACCCTCAAACAGATGGGCAGACCGAGAGGACGATTCAGACACTGGAAGATATGTTGAGAGCGGTCGCCTTAGACTATCAGGGGAGTTGGATAGAGCGTCTACACTTGGTAGAGTTCTCCTACAACAACTCCTATCACTCGTCTATCGGCATGGCCCCATTTCAGGCTCTGTATGGCAGACCGTGCCGGACACCTTTATCATGGAGTGACCCTGCTGAGACAGTTTTGATTGGTCCAGAGTATATTCAGAGACTACAGGATGACATCAGAGTTATTCAGCAGCACATGAGGGCAGCGCAGTCTAGGCAGAAATCTTACGGGGATCAGCGTACCAGAGAGCTTGAGTTTCAGATCAGTGATATGGTTTTCCTCCTACGAGTGTCTCCGATGAGAGGTATCTTCAGATTTGGGATGAGAGGAAAGCTAAGCCCTAGTAGTTGGTTGGTCGTACAGGATTACGGAGCGCGTGGGCCCAGCAGCGTATCGACTAGACCTACCAGCGGAGTTGGGGAAGGTACATGACGTGTTTCATGTATCGCAGCTGAAGAAGTATGTACCTGACCCTTCTCACGTGCTACAGCCAGAGAGATTAGAGATTGAACCTACACTGAGATATGAGGAGACTCCCATTCAGATCCTGGACACGAAGGTCCGGGAAACGAGAGGCAGCTCAGTCAAGCTAGTGAAGGTTCTTTGGGAGCATCATGGGGTTGAAGAAGCTACTTGGGAGACTGAGGACTCTATGAGAGTGAAGTACCCACACCTATTTCCATGATATTTCCTTGTATTCTTGCCTTTACTGGGTTCTTGTTCATAGCGGTACGAGGGCGTACCTTGGCTCTTTTCGGGGGGGGGGGGGGGTAGTGCATCCTTCCTTCGTCACCTCATCCAGATTATGCCCTGTTTGTTTGTTAGTAGAATGATGGAGAGGTGTATGCATGTACTTGATTTATACATTGTGTGATTCTTGATTTCTATTTATGAAAATCTTGGTTTTGGTCTGACGATGAATAATCTTGCGTGGAATTTGGAAATGGAAATGAGTGTAAATAGATCGTGGGAGAAGTTACAATTGGTATGGATTGGTATGGAATTTTGGTTGGGATTATTATTGGATGAACATTCTGGTAATTCTGACAGCACACCTGATGTGGTGTGAGTAGCTATTAGTTGGTGTTAAACTTCGGGACGAAGTTTCTTTTAAGGGGGATATACTGAAATACCCCTAAATTAATTTAAATTAATTTAGGGGATTTCTTTTATTAAAATTAAATTATTATATGGAATTATGAATATTAAATTATTATATGGAATTGTGAAATTTATTTAGGGGTTTTCTCCTATTTAACCCTAATTATTATACATTATTATATAGTATTATGAATTAATAATAGAGATTTATAAGTCAATAAATCTTGGGAAAATTTCTAAACACTCCAAATATATTATAAGGATTTTAGGAAGTGTTGGAACATTGTTTTGAAACATAAAAGTCAATATAAAATTCTAGAAACCTTAAAGCTTATTAAGCCTTGCTAGAGTTGACTTTTTGAGAATGGTCAAACCAGGCCATGAAACCTATACCAATAAATAGGTTATGAAAACCATGAAGATCGATAAAAAGAACGTTAAAAACGGATCATCCTAGCCAAAGTTATGATAGATTGAAGTTTAGAGCCAAAATTTTGAGAAATGCTGACGTGTCAGTCAGCCAGGCATTACCACTGAACAGTCCCAGTTTTCGACAGTTTTGGCATGTCGAGGGTCGAATTTGAGACGCCTATATCTCCTGCTCTACTCCACCATTTGGTATGCCGTCTGTTTCATTCTCTTCCCCTTAATCTCATCTTTCCAACCATTACTCACACATCATCTAACTCCTTCTACAATGACCGGAAATTGATCCAAAGTTGGCTCCTCGCGATTGCGTAACCCAGAACTGCAGTTTTTCCTGAAATCGGGTAAACTTCGTCACGCCATAACTTCTTCATTTCTCGTCCAATTTCTTGTTCTTTAGCTTGTTTTGAAGATCTCTAATCCCTCTATAACTTTCATGTTGATGGCCAAGGCTGATTCGCACTAGTTTGGGAGATAAATCTGTCTAAAGATGCCTACTCGATCACGGCGGTAATTTTGCCCAGTTCATCCCGAAACCAACTAGGTAAACACGGATCTTGTGAGATCTGTAACTTTCTCCCTAGTTCATCAAAATCAATGATTCTTCCACTAACATCTAGAGTTACATGTCTAGTTTGGATTGTGATAGGTTACGTGAATCAAATCTCTCTCAGTTGGTGCGAGTTGATTCGAGAAGTGGCATACCTGAACCGCACATAGAATAACGTTTTCCAGAATTCCCGATTTGGATTCACCCCGTTAATGCAATTCCGGTGAGTTTCCGATCAAATTTCTCCATGGTTTCCATTCGAAATTTCATCATCGATCAAACCCACATACCAATTTAGTCTATTATGCATTACAATAGGAGAATTTGCTGAATTCAAATCGAAAACCAAATAAGAACCCTAACTTCGAACCCAGATTCGAATTTATTCATTCTGCATGATAATTGGGGAAATTGGTACCATTAGAACCGGATTTAATTTCGAGTCGATAGGAACAAGAATCATCGAATTTCGTTCTGTGGATTGTGAGAAAACATCGGATTAGTACTCGGGTGCGAATTGGGGTTTCTGATGAACTAGCGCGTTCTGGGCCGTCCGATCTCAGTTAGTAAACATGGACGGCCGAGATTAGATCGTGGGGATTTAAGTTGTAATAAGTTAATATATTTTCCAGAATAAAGTCCTAACTTGCTAGATTTATTTAATGGCCTTCCCGAATGTATTTTGACTTGAAATTTTAACCATAGATTCCTTATAAAATCTAGTTTATTTTGATGTAAATTAATATGGGTTTTGAGTTTTTAAACATAAGTTATGATTTTTGCAATTACGAGTATTATGGAATTATTTGGGAAATTTGAAAAGATATTTTTATGAAATAAAAATTTTATAATATGTCTAAAATGTTATAGTTATTATATATTAAATTTGGGAATTTTTGGACAAGGTTTAATGGGTTTAAAATTATGTTTATGGAATTTTCATAAGAATAACTTATAATATATGGTTTTTAATGTAACAAAAATTAAAGTATGGTTTGTTAATAAGCTGTTTAGGTTGGGGAAAATAATTAAACCTAAATTAACATTTTACATCAGTATGTTTATAAATATTTTGGGTATTATCTTTTAGGTGAAGTAAAAGTTGTTTACACATAAATATACTTATATGAAGAAATAAAATAGGAACTTATATTAAATCAAGGTATTAAACTAAACTACATATTATTATTATTAAGGTTAATATGCTTAATTAAACTAGGGCAAACACTTTATTTTATAAACCATATATCAGTTGTGGATATGTCTAAAAGGTATTGAATATAATTAAATACAATAAGAATTTCTTAAAGAATGTTTTGGATAAATCCTAAGGAAAATATAAGTGTATATATAAATACATTAGAAGTAAACGAAAGTAGTAACATACCTTATGGGAAACGTATTAAGAGGGAAAAATTGGGGATAAATCTAATTCATACGTGACAATTAAAAATATCAAATGTTAATGTGACATCTAGGTGGACTATTAGGGGGAAATACATATCTTAAACCATAAATAGGTGATAAAGTGAGATTAGCCAAACGTAACCAAAGGGTTTAATTAAACTAAACCTATAATCAGGAGTGGATAAATGGAATAAGTTAGGTATGCATTAAAGATTTAATTACGAGATCTAGCCAGATCCCTAGGAGGGAGTAACTGTAAAGCAAAACTATAGACTAATAAGAATGGAGGATGTGTAGCATTATAGTGCCTTAACTAATCAATGCTTGAAATACTTTAATTATAGGTGATTAGTGGAAGTAGTTCGCATTTTCGAGTTTGGTTACTGCTTCTACATATACCAGGTACGATTTCTCGTACTCAGATGCTTTTGGTGACGAATTTTATGGAACGTTTTGAGAAACGCTAAATGAGTATGAATGTATCTTGAAAGGAAATTGTTTGTGTGACTGACTCAGCCTGTTGTGACTAACTGAGCCTTGGATGTACAACTCACATGTTCATTGGTTCCTTTTTATCTGGTTATCTCATTAGATATTGACTGTTGAGGGTTTACGCCTCTGCACTCTGTAGGACTGAGTGTTTTGGTATTGCACTTGTACAGTTAATAGTCTAGTGGGAATATGGGAAATGTCAAACTTGGTACTGGGTATGGATTATTTCTAATAAGTGGTGCACTCACTTTTCACCGATGACTGAGAACGGGTCGGTGGCAGCGGAGGTCTGCTATACCTCGTCCATATGGACATGACACTGACAGCGAGGTCTGTTTACCTCGTCCTTGTGACAACTGACTGGCGGTGGGGGCCATCTCTCCCAATTGGTTTTATTCCACTCTTGAGTTATGGTTCTTGGATATCTTCTTTCATTCCTAGTCCTTGTGACTACTTGGGTCTTTCTAATCCTAATTGGAACAAAATCTAACTTAAGCAATGGATGTTCACTAACTTCTGGCGTGGTTTCTTTTAAGTTGACTCACTTTACTTCTTGTTATTTATCTCTATCCTTGACTTGTTATCTTTGACTTGGTGTTTTGGTGTGCCTTGTTCTTCTGCTTTTGCTCTAAGTGTTTGGCTTCATCTTATTGTTTATTTTTAAGAGTTATGCTTTTAAACTGTTGTTTTGGAGAGTTGTACCAGTTCCATTCCAGGGAACTGACTCACCCCTCCTGGGGTGGGCTGCTTGGTTTCATCTTGCAGGTACGAATTGCTATACAGGTAGCCACGAAGAGTATGAGTGTATGGGATGGGAATTAGGAACTTTGGAGAGCTATTGTATTTTGTTATTATTCTTTTATGTTATGTTTTCTCGAGTTCAGACCGTAGCTTTTGTAATATCATAAGTTGTAATTGGTGAGGTTTGGTGCCGGGTTTTGGAACCCGATGATCTGTAATCGCCTTAGTATTTTATTTCCGCTGCATTTATGATAAGTAGGGGCGTTACATTTCATGCCAAATTTGTCTCACTTAAGGATATTTGGATCCATTGTCCATGTGCATGTTCCCGATCAAGAAAGGAGAAAACTTGATGACAAAAGTAAGAAGTACATTTTCATTGGCTATGATCAGAAATCCAAACGATACAAGCTTTACAACCCAAGTCTTGGAAAAAATTGGTGAGCAAAGATGTTATTTTCAACGAAGAAGAAGTCTGGGATTGGAATGATGATGATAAGAAGCAATATAGTTTCTTTCCACTCGCCAATGATGAAGTTCAAGAGGATGAACCAAATCTTGAGCCTGCGACACTAGTAATTCCACAACAATCATCATCACTTGTCACACCCACACAGACATCCTCTTGCAACAGCATCACCTTCTTCCTCGGATGAAAATTCTAGTGAACCATTGAAGATGAGAAGACTTGAAGATATCTATAGGGAACTTGATCAACAAGAAAATGAAGAGGAATGTACTCTTTACTATCATTTTGCATATTGTGAACCTATTGTTTCAAAGAGGCAATGAAAGAGAAGAAATGGAGGATAGCCATGGATGAAGAGATCAAATCCATTGAGAAAAATGATACTTGGGATCTTGTGACCCTGCCAAAAAGGCGAAAAACCTATTGGCCTTAAATGGGTTTACAAGTTGAAGAAGAATCCAAAAGGAGAAATAAAAAGATATAAGGTGATATTAGTAGCCAAAGGTTACAATCAACGTCCTGGAGTTGATTATAGTGAAGTATTTGCCCCAGTTGCCCGATTAGAAACCATTCGGTTGATTGTTTCTCTCGCTGCCCATAAGAAGTGGAAAATATATCAGATGGATGTAAAATCAGCATTCTTGAATGGAGTGCTTGAAGAGGAGGTGTATGTTGAACAACCTCCAGGTTACAAAGTCAAAGGCCATGAAGGGAAAGTATTGAAACTAAAGAAAGCCTTGTATGGTTTGAAGCAAGCACCGAGAGCATGGAACAACCGGCTTGACAAATATCTTCAAAATAATGGTTTCATCAAGTGCCCACATGAATCAGCCCTCTATGTGAAGATATGTAAGAATGATGATATCTTACTTGTCTGCATATATGTTGATGACCTGATCTTTACCGGATGTAATCCAAGAATGTTTGGAGAGTTCAAGAAAATCATGACCAAGGAGTTTGAGATAACGGATCTTGGTCTTATGTCCTATTATCTTGGTATTGAGATAAAGCAAAAGGAAGATGAAGTTTTTATCTCACAAGAAAGTTATGCAAGGGAGGTGCTGAAGAAATTCAAGATGGAAGATTGCTATCCGATATGTACACCAGTAGATTGTGGCACAAAGTTATCAAAGAACGATGAATGAGAAAAGGTAGATCCTACGACTTTCAAAAGTCTTGTTAGAAGTTTAAGATATTTGACATGCACAAGGCCAAATATTCTTTTTGGAGTTGGCCTCATTAGTCGCTACATGGAGTCTCCAACAACGATTCACTTTAAAGCGGCTAAAAGATTCTTCGGTATCTAAAAGGAACAATCAATTATGGATTGTTTTATTCATCCTATGATGACTACAAACTTGTTGGGTATAGTGATAGTGATTGGGCAGGAGATATTGATGACAGAAAGAGCACTACAGGTTTTGTATTCTACATGGGAGACACATCATTTTTGTGGAGTTCAAAGAAGCAACCGATTGTTACACTCTCTCACATGTGAAGCTGAATATGTCGCTGCCACATCATGTGTTTGTCATGCCATATGGTTGAGAAGAATGTTAAGAGATTTGAAGACTTCTCAAGAAAAGGCGACAGAGATTTATGTTGACAATAAATCGGCTATTGCTCTAGCCAAAAATCCAGTGTTTCATGACAGGAGCAAACACATTGACACGAAGTATCATTTCATCCGTGATTGTGTTGTTGTCAATGAAGTAGAGTTGAAGTTCGTGAAGACTCAAGATCAAGTTGCGGATATTTTCACAAAGCCATTGAATAAAGACGTGTTTAGCAAATTACGTTCAATGTTAGGAGTCTTGAACAATTAAGTTTAATGGGGAGTGTTAAAAATATAACTTAAATTGTTCAAGAGTCATGTCTATTATCAAGAGTCATGTTTGTAAAGATATGTCTTCATGTAAAGTCACACCCTTTCAAAGAGTAGCATCCAAAAGTCACTTGCTACCATTATATAAGGAGGGTGTTGTTGTAAGTAGTTACACAAGTCATCAATCAAACATTTTTACTTCCTCTTCATCTATCTCTTATTTCTCCCAACATTTTCTACACGGATTAAGGTCTGCACCTCTTTTTTCTTATGTTGCAATTGGTGTAAAAAAAACTTGCGTTCTTGGGTGCTATTTGAAAAAACTTGCGCTTGTTGGTTATAATTACTGCAAATATTCTCCTTGATGCTACCTTAAGTCTTCATGTTCTTCCACTACGTTTTCTATTGGTGTGATTTCTTTTTTCATATCCTGGTCTAGTTTTAGGTTATGTTATGTCTTATTTGCTACAAAGTTAACACTATTTCATTGAATTTTCTGTAAGGAAGGGGTGATAAAACATAAAGGAATGACGTGCTAGTTAATTACAGTCTTTTAATTACTACTGCGATTTAATTGTTTAAAGTACGACGATTAGACAGGAAGTTAGGAGCCGTATTAGTAGCAGTGTTACAATACCACTACAGTATGCTTATGTATTATTTATATTATGAGTTAAAAAAAGCGAACTCATAAACTCCATAATTGGTGACACAGATGTCCTGAGGGTTTAAACACTAACATAAGCTCAAGATTGGTTAATTGTTAACTTATATATACTGGTTATTATTAGAGTTCGCCTGTGAATCATGTGTGCAACATTGCATGTTTATTATCATTGGAGTTCTCCTGTGATTGATGTGTGCAGATTTATATGCTAATATTATTTGAGCTTGTCTGTGAATGGTTTGAGCAATCATTATATGCTCATATTTCTGGAGCGTATCTGTGGAAGATGTGAACAATCCTTATATGCTTATACTATTGGGTTCTCCTTGTGAAGGACATGTGTAGTTTTTATATGTTAATATTATTTGAGCTTGCTTGTGATGGATGTAAGTAATGTGAGGTTATGATATGAATGACTGTTAGTACTTGGTATTACTATTCTTATATACACGCATGCTTTAGATTAAAGTCTATAATGAAATAAATTGAATGGCATGTTAACTTCGACCAAGTAACCTAAGTGTATACTGAAGGGGTAATAAGGTTGCATAATAGCATACTCAGCGGTTGGGCTGACCCTTCCAACCAATGTTTTTATAGGTTTGAAGATAAAGACACTATGTTGGAGAGCGGGGTTGGGTAGATTGGGTTGGTGATTATGGAATTGTCATTGTTTGATGTGTTTATAACAAATGTAATATAGATACAAATGTTGTAAATGGTGTTGTAGATATATCTAATCATACACAACGTTTTGTATAGTTTATGGTGGCCTTGTTGTACAGCAGGTGTGCAACGGTGGTGACATCCCGTAGGGTTAATTTCCACTGCTAATTAATATCATTTTGTTGAGTACAATTACAGGGACCGTACAAGATCTAATGAATTTGAGACAAGGGGTGTTACAAGATATCACGATGGAACACTCTGATGATTAGATATAAGATTGTAGGAACCTTAGTATTAGTTTATGGGATAGGAAATGTGAGTGAGACGTGCAAGGTGCGCAAACCTAAGAAATTCTTTGTGGTATTAACTAACTTAGAGAAATTAATAGCGAATACTTTAAACCTTGAGTTCATTACACCACCTATAGTAATAGGTGGAAGGTGGTTTAGCTTTTGGTACAATGATAAGGATACCTGATCAACCTCATTATCATGAAGTCCATGGGTTAAACTAAATTTCACCTTGTAGGACTAACCATATGATATATAGTGAGAAGTCTTCAAGATAATACAAATAATTATTCAAGGTCAGGAGTAAATTAAGTTTGTTGATGTTAAAAAAAATTAAATAAGTTATTCTACATTAAGAGTTAACGCTATGTCCTATGTGTAAGGTTATTTAGAGAATACGTAACTATGTGTTGCTATGATGACTGTAAAATAATATAGATGATTGTGGGTGTGTTAAAAGAAACCACCCTAACATTAAGTGGAGATATAGAGGTCTAATTATGAACCTCATCATGGGAACTATAACCATTTCTATTAAGGCTTGTGATGGTGTGCATTAATTGACACACATGTTTGAGTAAATACGAATAATATTGATGATAACCTTAGAGTCAAACCCCATTTGATTGGAGTCTGCTTCTGAGGGGCCTTTTGGATAGCTCACTTATTATATGAGAAATATTATGATATTGTAAATCATTTTGATTTTTCCAAGGAATGGTATTGTAAATCATTTTAATTGGTGGAAATAGCCGAATACCAACAACAATACATTCTAACCCACGATCTATATAGGATCGTTGGGAATTTAATTAGAGCCAACCCGATTCGGGTAAAGCTCAAGTGATCAACTACTGGATTTATAATTGTATAACATGACTCTTATGTGACTAAATATTAATCAACTACCTAAAGTATAATCTTAGGTTATGGAGTAGTCATTCATTATATGCCTGCCTTAAGGGTCTTACGCATACCTAGAAGTAATCTAGGTCGTATTCATGCTCGAGATCCACGCTCTAGAGACCGACATAGTCGTGTCTCGTACCTAAGTATTTTACTTAGTTAATATAGTAATAATACTAGGCGTATTACATTAGGTAACAACAGCTTCACTTCCTTACTCGTATATGTATGTTTATATAAGTCGATCTATAGTCGATGTAATATTAATCCGAAGGACATACACGCACAATATAATAAATGCGAGAAGAACGAGTAAATAAACACGTAACATTTCATGCATACATATATATCATGCATATCACTCTTATCAAATAAGCAAACAATGTCTGACCTAAGGAAACCCTCAGGATGGTCAGACCACACCATAACATACCGTACACCAAGACCTAGGATGTGCAATAACCTGGCGCCCTTGTCTGACGTATGATCTGGAAATATTAATGTCACTACGAGTCAATCCACATGACTAACTAAACTCGGTATTTCTGAATATCATTAATAACCCCGACAGTTCATCCCCGAATTTCAATAATTAGTTGTTCGGGTTTAACTAAATAAGTCGGTTTTGTTATAAGATTCGTAGTATTTTCAAATGTCATGATTTATTCCATTATACTACATGATATAACATAAATGTAACATTTCATTATTTTATGTAAGATAATTATTCTTACTAGTCTGTATTATATAATACAACCAATATTAAGATTCTTATCTTAATATTATGTAACATCTATTTTATACCATAAGAATTCTTAAAGTTTATTTAATATTCACTTTAGTTTATAATTCCCATATATTCATTATTTGTCACATTATTTTATGTGAATATCCTTACTTATACTAGTTCCATATAAATCACATTAATACTATATAATTGTTATAACATTTATAACATTGTAGACCATAGTCTAAAACTCATTTTCTAACTATTATACTTGCGCAACAGCACTATATTTCCCATTAATTACATTTTGACCACATAACATTTTATAATGTTATAATTATATACTTATATCATATAATATGATATTTCTATATCATAATAATTTTAACCTATAGTTTTAATATAAATAAATTATATTTCCGAGAAGCACATATATTAAAGCTTAATTCTATCAACTTCCCACACTTTTCTTTTATTACAATTTTACCACACATTTTATACAATGTTATATATACCATATATTATAACATTTTAAACCTTATAATAAGTGTAACCTAAGGTTATAAATACTTATAATTACTGAACAGACCCTAGGTCTATTTTAATTTGTTTTCTAGCCTATTAACTTTCTATATTTACAAATTGACCCCATTTTATAACATATACTTTATAATGTTATTAAAACTATATATTATACACTTTTTTTATTTAAGCCTCTTATATTATTCTAAAAATTACCAAATTTTACCAAAGTGTTATAAACACTATTCTTACCCGGAATTTTTTGGTAATTAGGTTTATACCCTTAAAACTTTATAAATTTTACATATTACTTATAATTATACGTAAGGTCATAAAATAATTATTTATGTTATTAATTTTGGTCAAAGCTCCTAACGTGGTCAACATTGACCTATTACAATATTTACATTTTTACCCCAAATTTTATAAAAACTTATAAAATTCATTTTAATAGCTTTTTAAGTCTAGTTTTCGGCTATAATTATATTTAGACCCCAAATTTCATTTTAATTATAGTTTGACCCCAATATGTTTTTGGTAATTTTATTTATTACCTAAAACTTAATTTAAACATTAAGATGACATAAATTTAAATGGCCTAAGGTACATGGCCTTATTACAACTTTAGCATATAATAATAATCACACATATATGTCACAAATAACGTAAGTAACTCACGGATTTTTAACATAGTTACCCAATATTTTCTAAAATTACATTTTAGCCACTTAAATTATTTTTATGACATTATAAGTCATTAAAATAATAAGTAAGCTAACCAAAAATGCTATATAACATTTTAATACATAGTTAAGTCATATTAATCTTATAAACTCACGGCTTATATTATATGTCACATAAATTACATAAAACTTTAATATAACATAAAGTAAGGTTTACTTACTTGATTTATGTTACAAAATAAACAAAACAGCAACCAACACTCACGGCCTAATATTAGAATAGACCTAAGTTAGTTTTTATACATAAGCTCACATATAACCTTAATTAGTATATCATTAAGGTGGTAATTTAACTTACTTTGATAAGTTTGAACTCAAGGTTGATTCCTTCTCTTTGGACAGAAAATTACCCATGTTCCAAGGCATCATTCGGCCATATTTGGAAAAAGACATGTATTAGTCTTATGACATTAAGGATCATCAAAGGATAACATAAGCTAAGAATTTTATGACTTATACCTTGTTTTGTAGGGCTGATTCAAGGTATTCTCCCCTGAATTTTAGAGCATAAGAAGAGTGTCAAAACACCATTAAAACTAAGGTACAAAATTGTAGGAATTCAATCTAGAAGTTGGCTAGGCTACCACTTGAAGCTATTGATATACCAACTGAACAAGAATGTAAAGTGGAAGAAAATAAGACAAGGGAAGCAAGGAATTTAACCAGAAATAGAGTGGTGAAAGAGTTATGTGCTTAAAGCACATTTTTACCTTAATTATGTCTTAAGCCTACTTCCCCCCTTGAATTTGAGTTTCCAGCAGAATTGGAGGTCCGAATTTGGAGATGAAATCCCACTAGATGTGTGATGGAAATGGTTGGAAGTTAGATCAATGGAAAGAGGAAGAAAAGAGGAAGAGAATGGACATAACCATGGATTAAGAGCTTACCTAGATCAATAGGAGTTGATCTTTAAAGGAGGTTACTTAAGCTGGTAATGGAGTGAAAAATTAGAGCTTAGGCAGCTTTTTTTTGGGCTGGAATGGGGTGAATGGAAAGAGAAAGTCAAAATTTGCTTTTATGTTAAGATAAGTATAATAAGTGAATAGTTAATGGTGACTCATTTGAAGATATTTTGATTGTGTTGTATGGCTGTATAACAGCTGTTATTCTGCCTAAATTGATGATATTTTGGGGGTCAATGGTCAAGATTGACCAATTTTGAAATTCCCCAAATATTAATTACTTCAATTTATACTAAATTAATTAAATAAAAGTAATTAATGAGAGGTTGAGGAATTAAATACCCATAAATAATTAAAAGGGGATAATATAATATTGGAATAAACCCTAAGAAGTCTTTAGGAAACATGAACGAAGCCTAAAACGACCTTGAGAGAGTTTAGAAAAAAAAAACATAAACGAAAATGTAATTAATCATTTTTACATGAAAAACTTGCCACAAATATTTTAGGAGTGAAAACGAGGTCTTAGATACCTTACGAGGTTATTTGGGTAATTTTAGAGGTAATAAAAAATTGGCTAAGAAAACGAAATAGAACGTCGCGTTACTGCTGCTAAAAGATGATACACAAACCGATTAAGAATTATATATCAATTAATCAAATTTATAAATAAACATTAATAATTATTGTTTGGAAGTATAAATTTAAATTCATAAAGTGGTCTGTGTCGTAAAATGGACAACAGGCCGCGAACGGCATAGCAAACGAACAAAAAATGAATACTAGAAACGGATTATATGTATAACGTTAAAAAAATGACATGGGCCGACCCTCCAAAGGGACTGGGCCGGCCCAACATCTCTTTTCATTTCTCGATATCGGTAAAAAAATGCCTAACTCTCTCAACCTCTAGTTACTATTCACTTATGGTAATATTGCAACCCTAAACTGGCGATGAGGAACAATTGCTTGCGCCTCTCTAGTCTCTTCATTCTTCTTTGCTTCACTCACGGTCTCCAACCCTAACCCACGATCGCGTCTTTCTTCATTCTTCTGGGGCGAAAACAGAGACCAAGAACTCCAATACCCGAGTCAAACCTGGAGGAACCGCAAGGACAACCGAGAGAAGAAGATGCCCGAAAAGCTAGGGCAATTACTTCTGGGAATCGAAGGTGTACGACAGTCGAACTATTTTTTTCGGTTTTGCGTTTTTGTTCTAATTTTTGGCTATATTTAGGTAGTAATTTAGAGTAGAAATTACCCCTTTTTTCCTACTGATTTTCGGTGTTATGAAGCCCGAAATTTCCCTCTGTCAAACTTGTGAAAATCTTGTACGAATCTGGACATTCTTCAACTTCTGGGTCTGAAACTTAGGGCCTGACCGATTTAGGGTTTGAAATTCGAATTGAGTGTGTTCAAAAATCAATTTATGGTTTTCGAATTTGTGAATTAGGATATGAAATTGAGAGTTTTTGAAATTCAACTGGTTGCTTGTGTTTCGAAATTGAAGAGGAAAACCAGAAATCGGAAGTAGTGTTTGAAAAATGACATTAGGGATATTGAAAATGAAATACCCCTAAATTAATTTAAATTAATTTAGGGGATTTCTTTTATTAAAAATTAAACTATGATATGGAATAATGAATATTAAATTATTATATGGAGTTGTGAAATTTATTTAGGGGTTTTCTCCTATTTAACCCTAATTATTATACATTATTATATGGTATTATGAATTTAATAATAAGATTTATAAGTCAATAAATCTTGGGAAAATTTCTAAACACTTCAAATATATTATAAAGATTTTAGGAAGTGTTGAAACATTGTTTTGAAATATAAAAGTCAATAAAAATTCTAGAAACCTTAAAGCTTATTAAGCCTGTTAGAGTTGACTTTTTGAGAATGGTCAAACCAGGCCATGAAACCTATACCAATAAATAGGTTATGAAAAACCATGAAGATCGATAAAAAGAACGTCCAAAACGGATCATCCTAGCCAAAGTTATGCTAGATTGAAGTTTTGAATCAAAATTTTAAGAAGTGCCACGTGTCACTCTGTAATGGGTCGCCCACACTTAGCCGATTTTCTTCCCTGATTTTCGTAACCGATTTCACTTCCTAGCCCTAACTTTAGACGGCTATAACTTCACATTACTCAATATTTTTCCATGTCGTCTTCACCACTCTCTTCTCCTACAATTCCTCTTTCCAACCATTACTCATACAAACCCTAGATCTATATGAGTCAACCGGAAAATCGAGCCAAAGTAGCCACCTTGCGAGACTGTTTCCAGAATTCCAGAATTTCCTTCGTTTTCAGGTAACTTGCGTCAATCATAACTTCTTCGTTAATCAATCAAAATTCGATTTCTTTAGCTCGTTGTAAAGATCTCTAATCCCTCTACAACTTTCGTGTTTATGCCCAAGTCTGAATCGCAACCAGTTGGGAGATATAGAGGTCTAAAGTTTCGGTCTTAACAGCACATAAAATAACACCGAAACAGAGAGGTAAACTCGTGTTTTGTAACTTCAATATCTTTCTGTATGGTGCGAGTTAGGTTTAGTTCTTGCTACCAATACGTAGATCTACAATTCTTCTTTCCAATGAGCCCTTACTCATTATCTAACTCGTTTTGTACTGCTAGTTATAGATCTGCAAAGTTGGCACCACGAACTGTATCAAGTTCGAGTTTTTCCAGTTTCTGATTTGGAATTCACCAAATTCGCACAATCCGGTGAGTCTCCGATCAAATTTCTCCGTTGTTGCTGTTTGTAATGGTATTTCCGATCTAACCCATGTATCAATTTAGTCAATTACATGTTAGATTAGGAGAATTTGATAGAATTGAGTTCGAATCGAATTCTGTTTCCAGGAAGAACCCTAACTTCGAACTAATTCGAAATCCACTGAATACCGCATTATAATTGGGGAAATTAGCATCATTGGAACCGAAATTTGATTACGAATCCATAGAAACGAGAATCATTCGATTTCGTTCTGTAGATTAGGAGATATTGGTAGATTAGTACTCGGCCCCCTTCTTGAACTCGCTGAAGAACTCGTAACACAGGGGCCGTCCGATCTTGTTTTAAGAGATTGGACGGCCAAGATTAGATCTGGTGATTATAAGTTATTAAAGTTTCTATAAAAATCCAGTAAATAGTCTTAACTTGTTGGGTTAATTTAAATATCTTCCCGAATGTATTTTGACTTGAAATTTTAACCATAGGTTCCTTATTAATCTAGTTTATTTGATGTAAATTATTATGGTTTAGAGTTTTTAAACATAAGTTATGATTTTTACAAGTTACGGGTTTCTGGAATTATTTGGCTAAATAAAAAGATATTTTTATGAAATAAAAATTTTATAATATGTCTAAAATGTTATAGTTACTGTATATTAAATTTGGGAATTTTTGGGCAATGGTAAAAGGTTTTAAAAAATTGTGTTATGAGTTTTTCATAAGAATAGCCTATAATATAAAGTTTTAATGTAACCAAAAATTAAAGTATGGCTTGTTAATTAACTTTAAGCTGGGGAAAAATAAGGGAAATTAAATTAACATTTTATAACAGTAAGTTTATAAAAAGTTTTTGTATTAGCTTTTAAGAGAAGTGAAATTATGTACATATATGTATATATACTTACTTAAGTAGAAACTTATATAAATTAAGGAATTTAATTATCCTACATTTTACTTACTATATTATGGGAGTTGATATTTTTAATTAAACTAAGGGATAAAATAGTAACTTGGGTTAAATCAAGGAACTAAATTAATCTACATTATATTAATTATATAATATGGTAGTTAATATACTTAACTGAAACTAAGGGAAATACTTTATTTTATTAACCATATTTTGGATGTAGGTGTGTGTAAAAGTTAATATAAATAATTAAATACAATAAAACTACATAAATAATGTTTTGTATAAATCCTAGTATATTAAATGTATACACAGTAAACATAATAAAATTAAATACCTTATAGGAAATATAATACGAAGGAATTAATAAGTTAAACTAAACCTCTACATAATACAAATAGAAGAATATTATATGAGGTGGTATTAAATTATAGTAATGTATTAGGCTTAAAGAGTTACCTTTAAATTTCTAAGATTCATATAAACAGTGTTAAAATACATGTATATATTTAGTCAATGACCACAATGTAAATCTATAATTGGGTTAAGAAATTAATAAGTTAAAATTTAGGAGTATTTGTAATTAGATTACATAAAGTGTTACACAAATAGATCTATTATATAATTAATAATAAATGAATGAAATACTTTTACATTTAAATGTTCTTATTATATAAACAATAATAAAATAAATGAGTTACTTTTACATCCAAATGTGAAGAGGATTATTAAGTCTAGATTTAATCATCTCTTGACATTTATAGTATTGAGTAATAACTTAATATTTTAAGATAGAATCATTAAAAGGATTATGATATAAACTATATTAAACTATGATTTGGGAATTTATCTAAATAATAATCCTTAAGTTTCTTGGCATTAGATAAGCCATATGAAATACATTTGTAACGTTTGTTACCAATACTTAGGATGTGAGTTTATAAATAAGTGATGTACATAATAGTTAAAGATTTACAAAAAGGTTTGCAAATAGAAATTTGATACTTAAAATCATTGAACCTTTAATTAGATGAAACTAGGTTACATAAGATATTATATTAATATACTTTACGGTGATGGGAAGTAATGATGGGTTATTTGAATATAAAATATGAGAATTTTCATAATAGATTATCTTATTAAATAATTAACAATTTCGCTTATGAACTAGAATTTAATTCTTTGATAAATTCTACTCTATGTCGATATATTGTTCATCCTAGATACAATAAAGGAAATTAATTTATTAGGTTATTCCTTTGAAACCTTAGGTTTTGTAAAACAATTTAAACGTATTTAAGGCTTAAGTTTATTGAAGTTTAGTACAAAAGGATTATACATAGTCTATAGAGTGTATGTGTGTAAAAAATAAAACATTTAGGAGAATAAAGGTAAGTAAGGATACATAAAAGGTTATGTTTAAACACCTTATTACATAGGTAATAATTAAACAAATGATGTACCTTGTGAATATTAAATGTAAGAGTTCGATAAGTCTAAGTTAATAATAATATAGTTATTTCAATACGAGAGGTAATTCAACATCTTATGACAAGATTATTAGACGGTTATAATAGGAAGTCATTCTGAGCTAAGGATATGATAATTGAGTTTAGTGGCTCAATTAAGTTATAATAAAAAGTATCTACAACACTATGATTCCAATATACAAGATGTAGATCTTAATTAAGTTAAGGGGGAACCTAATCATGATGGTTTATTTGGTAATATTGATAAAGTACATAATCATTACATTGTGAATTAATAGTATAGTATTCTAAGATAAACCTATTATAGGTCATGAGACGATGTTTATTCAAAAGTAAGAATAAAAGTATTGAGCTTAAGAATTGTTATTGAAATTCTAAGATTGGTTGAATAACATATAATGCACTTATGTTATAAAGGTCTTTTATGTAGGAATTATGGTTAAGTATGGGTAAAGTGGATAAGGGTGGAACAATTAACAAGTGTTAGTAAAAATACATTCCTTGGTCTTACAACCTTGGGCTATACACCTTCTAAAATAAGTCAAAGGCTGTACATAACATTTAAGCGAGGGCTTATAAGGTAATTGAGGTTGGAAATAAGAGAGAGGAATTTATTTAAGTTTTACCTAGGGTACGGGTTTGAAATACCCCAAACCTTGGTATGTTGTGTAAATGTTAAACTATGGTATTTAAAGGCTAAAAAGTGCCTTAGAAACATCAATGAACCATTTAAACCATGGTAAAACACAATAAAACACTAAGACACGGTTTGAGCAAAAACATGCTCTAAACTTGTGTGAACTTGGTTAGGACCCAAAGAGCCTACCAAGATTTGATAATATTAAATTATGATTTTATAAGGCTAATTTAGTCCTTAGGAAACCTTGGTAGACAATGAAACCAGACAAAACATAAATAAATACCTTAAGGTCAATATGGGCTAAAATGTGCTCTAAGCTTGGGATAAATTTGTATAAGACCTAATGGTCATACCTATGCCTTATAAATATGTTAATGAACATATTAAATCAATTACCAAAGAAAACCAAGCTTGAAAACAAGTTAAAACACAAAAAGTGCTTTAAGGAGTCTTAAAGCACGTTTTTGAAAAATTGTCTTATAAATGGGTTTTGAGTGGCTAAATGACCATCATTACTCTTTAATTAACATGTGTACTACGTAGTATCACATTAGGAAGTCTAAATCAATGAGAAATCAAAAATTTCACAAATATGTGCCTTAGTTAGTGAATAGTGCTCAAATAGTGCTAGTTTTGACTTAAGTCAACTCTAATTAGTTAAATGGTCAACAAAGACCATAAATATCCTTATGATGGAGGGGGCACGGTTTGTGGAGTGTGAATCATCACACTTGGCTAGCAACTAAAGAAAAGAAAAAGAAAAGTAAGCAAAAGTTACTATTTACCTTTTACAACATAAATATCTTAACTAAAGGCTAACATCTCACCTCCTCTATTTATTTCCTCACACAACGTATTCATCTTCATCCTCCCTCTCAATCTCGTTTTTTCTACAGCAAGTAGACTTCTCCATCTTCAAATCCTTGTAACTCCTAGTTCCATGATCCAAATTCAATTTCAAGACCATATTTGTGCTAGTTGGAGCAAGCTCTTCATTTCCCTCTTTTCAAATCTTCAAGAACTCAATTTCGGTGCCATGGAGATTCACCATTGATGGAGCTTGAGCTTATATTTCTACATATTATTGATCTCCTTTGCTTCTAGGTAAGGAATCTCAAAAAAAAATCATGTTTCCTCCATGTTTTTACCTTGACTGAAATCACCATTAATGGTTCTCATTGTGTTGCTTTGTTCTAGCTCCATTTGAATTTCAAGGACTTGGTGGAGTCCTCTCTTGATAGATATTCCAATTCCCTTCAAAGACCAAGGTAAAACAACTATCTTAATGCTCTTTGAAACAATGTAAACCTAGGGTTACAATGAGATGAAGCATAAAGCTTATATACTCATTTCAATGTTGGTATATTGTTTAGTAGTGACAAGGAATCAAATACCTTACCGGTTTTATAAGGAAACTAGAAAGAAGTTTGGGTGGAAAAGAGGTAAATATACTAACCTAATGTGGTTTAATGCCTTAGGAGAAATGAGCTTATAATGCTTGTTAAAACTACCTAAAGAGCAAATGGTGAATGACTTAGTAAAGTGTTCTCAAGGAGACTAGTAAAAGAACATATGTCTTGGTGTATGTATTTGTAGGTCAAAGGCATATATATTGTGGAAATTCAGTGTTTAAGGTTTATGCAATTTAAGGGCCTAAGAGCCATGTTATTTAAGGGCCTAAGTGCCAAGCAATTTAAATTGTGCACTATATTGTGATGTAGTGTAATTTGGTAAATGTTGTGTGTGAGAATACTCTTGGTGGTTTTAGGTGTTCTTGAATGGAATAAGGTAAAAAAAAAACCTAAGTGTTTGAATGTTAGAATATACAAGAGAAGCTATGGCAAAATTTAGTTGATGAACAAAGGAGTTCATGTGTTGAAATGAGATTTTATGACCTAGAGGATGCTAGGAATGGTTAAGTGTGAAGATGGTGAATTAAGGTGTTCTTAAGTGTTAAGATGCCTTGGGCATAATCTTGGAGGATTTAGAAATCAAATGAGTGTTTTATACACACCAAAGCTATGATATGTGAAGTATTAAGTCTTGTTAAAGTTTAGGTAAACAAAGGAAAAGTAATGCCTTGTGAAGGTCTAAGTGTAAACTTGTGGATATAGAAGGAGTTGTGTAATGGAGGTGTTTGTGAGGAATGATGCTTGGAGTAGATGTGATGGTGGTGAGAAAACATTTTAGTTAGTTGTTATCATAAGTATAAACCACCACTTAGGAACTTAGGGAAAAACATTACAAGTGTTAGGAATTTTGCAAGAATTTGAGTGAATGATCAAGGAGCTTGATGGTGGGTCAACTAATTAGTTTAATGGATGATTTAAGAGGGTGTTTAAGTGCCCAAATGGTGTTAGAACATATAAGGGAACTTGTGGAGGAGTTTGGAATAAGATAGGCATTTTTAGGAGAGTTTCTGCAGCCGACCTACCAGGGGACCGACCCCAGTCTGGGTCGGTCGGGCTGAAACTGTGAAGTTGGATGTTCTCTGCAGCCGACCTACCCAGGGGGTGGGTCGGTCGGTGGGTCGGTCGGACCTTAAAAAAAAAATTAATTTAAGAATGTTAAGTGGTATTAGTGGTATGCCATTAAGAGAGTATTGATGGATAGAAAGATAAATATATATGGACTTGAGAGATTAATTTAAGTGAGATGATTTAAATGTTAAGATTATAAAATGATATGTAATGATGGGGATTGATTAGTAATGATGTTATAAGGTGTTTAAGACATGTTAGGTGAGATATAAGGACAATTAAGTAGGTGGGAAGTTGGGAAAAATGTGAAAGTAAAACAAGTTAAAAATGTGAAGTTATTTAACTAGTTAACAGGGTTAACTATGAGCTTTAGACTTTAAACAATCATGTTACCCCGATGTTAATGAAAGTAATTGTAATATTACCAGTTGTTCGAGAATTGCTCGAGGAACATAAGTGGACATGATAAGTGGACTCCGGTGACAGGTATGGTTTTCTTGCAACCTGTGTCCTACCGGATTACACCGGCTTGTATGCCAATATGTTTTACTGAGTGTTTGCCACCTGTAAGATTAAAACATGTAATGAGTTTATAGTAATTCATTTATGTGGCGAATTTGGCCTCCGATACCATTTAACCTCAAATATGTGTTAAACCTTAGCTAACCAAATCTAGGAACACATGAGTGATCGGTATTCGGAGTTGACGGCCCAAACCTTGGGAACGTGCTAACCACGGCTATGTGTGAGTTAGTTGGACATTGTTGTTGTATGCAAGTGTGTGAACCTCCCTTGTGTGCTTAACTCGGTTATGATACCGTATGGTGTGTGGATGTGGTAGGCTCCATAATGGATCTCTAACTACTTATTTATAAGTGTATATGTACTAATGGGGGGTGAGGAGTCCGGTTGTTCCGGCCACGCGTGTGAGGACGGGAGTCGATGTCATATCCGGTTCGACTCTCTTGGTGTATGTATAGGTTGTATTCCAATTTGGTTTCAATCTTCCCTTAGCTTATCCAAAGCTAGTTTACTGACTCACGTCGGGCCACAGGGGCATACAAATGTTATTTCGGTGTGCTTGGGATTACTATATCCGACACACCTTGGGTTTAAGTTAACCGTTCGATATAACTGGACGGTAACGAGGTTGGTAACGAGCTTAGCATGAGATTGGCAATAATCTCTAGGCTCACTATGTATACTAACCATGGTGGAAGGTTCCTTGTGTGAACCGATCTTATGGTGTTTGTGTTGTTATTGTGCTAGGCAATTTCCCTTGCTATGCTATGATATGTATACGTTAGATGTTTAAAATGAATGCGATGTTATCATGTGTACGTCGAAACGAGAAAAGTGTTTTTATGTTTTGTTATGTGAGGAATGTGATATGTTGTAAGATATGGAGTGTGTGGATCATGGAAATGAATCCAGTTTGTGACAAGAGGCGTTTAAGGATAACCCGATTTAAGGGTAAGTGTCGTCTATTAAGGAAGTAGCTCCGTTAGAGGAGGAGAACACTCTAGGGATAATGAATACCATGAGTGACTCATCAAGTAAGGATGTATTATTATCCGTTTGTTGCCCATTGAGGCGAAATGTTTTGTGTTGTGTGTTTACAGTTGCATGCATGATTTAAATATAATCAATCGCATGCTAAGACGACAATTAGTTGTGCGGTGGCCGGTAGCATGTGGGCTGCGGGATTACCATACCAGCAAAGGTGCTGAGCCCTTGGGGGCACACCTTTCTCTCCTTTTCTATTTCAGGTACAAGGAGCTGGAAGCTTTCGAGGAGTAGGACGGGGTAGATGCTTATACATGGGTAGCCATTTAAATGGCGTAAGCATTGTAGGCGTAGTAAGACCGAAATTGTTATCGGCATTAGTTTGTAAATACTCGGTACAGTGGAATGTATAAAGTATAAGGGTTGTGTTAAGGGAAGCAAATGTAACGTGTAGTTGCTTGGGAATCTAGTCCATCAGACCGATACAAAGTACGTATTAGCCTTGTTAGCCACGTGGGTGGTTAACGGCGTGTAACACCATTGAAATAAGTAATGTGATGAGTTGAATTTTCCGCTGCAGGTTGATGTTATGTGTACGGTGGTAGTTGGGGTGTTACAAAAAGTGGTATCAGAGCGAAGTATCGCTCTGATGACTGAATTACCGAGCTTAGGAAAAGTACCGAGTTAGGATTTTGTACTTTGGGTTAAGGGTTGAGTGATAGCGTGAGAGATACGCTAGTTAGGAACTACCAGTGACTACTGGAAACCTACTATATACCTTCCCGCCCTCCACAATCCCTGTTTTATAACTTGGGAAAGAACGCCAGAGAGATGGAAGTCCACTCTTACTCGGGAATACCCGATCTGGCTGTTATTAAATACCTTTAGGGTACGGAAGACCAGTCATACGGTAGATCCCGAAAGCTGGGGATCCCGGAGACGGTTTCCATCTGAACATTGTTAACCGCATTTCATAGCGAAGAATGAAGAATCTTGTGTATAGGAGAATAGAATTTCCGGCAACCTGGGTCGACATGCCGAGCAGTCGAGAATAACCAGCTTGCAACGCACTAATCGTGCAACAGGCAAGAAGTGGATTAATAAAACCCGAGACGATGTCTACGGGACCCACATGATAATAATAATACACCAACGGTATACCAACGACAAAGGAACTACAACGTAGTACCCAAACAAGAGACAAGTCTCAGTAACCACGACAAGTGCGTGGAATGGGCTACGAAGGATACAATACTAGTAAAAGGGGTCTCCAGAATGGGGAACACCCTAGTTGATGATCATCATGTGAAGACAGTGAGAAGTCACCTAGAGGAGTTATTATCAAGACAGTAGGTCAGTGAGGGCCAACAAGGCCACTGATGACAGTGCGGGGCAAAACAATACCGCAACCAGTATGTGTGCTTAACCGATAGCAGTTAGCATGGCGCACATTGCTATAGCAAGTGCTGCTATAACTGGGCTGTTCGGGAAATTTACAACCCTACCAAAGTACTTAGTAAAGTACCATGAAGTTAAGTGTGATCATTATAACCATGGAAGGGCTTAACGGCCTGACCTTGTAGTTGGAAGTACACCAGTCAGCAAGAAGCTAGATTTGGTTAAGGCATTGTAAAACCATGAGATTTTCTTTCAACTCGGATTATTTCAAACTCTTTCTTTCAAAACCAATTTTTTCTTTCAAACAATATCTATTTCTAACCTCCTTTTAACCAAACCAGTAAAGCAAAGGCAGTTGATAAAGATACAACAGTGGATAGACTTTCCCTTGATTAGTCGGGAAGCAAGGAATGAATATTTTCACGGACAATATAAGGGAGTTGACAACAGAATACTCACCTAGGCGTGTGACGGACACTTCGAGTGTACCAACTGTAATGTGGGACGACCGCACTCCGATAGGAGCTTGTGGGCCGACAGACCTACTTATGGGTGAGTTGGGTAAGTAGTATGTATCAGTAGTGGTACCCCACATATGTATACGAGTAGGGTCCGAAACACGGGAAGTAGTCGACTCCGTACTACGGTCAGCAGTGTGAGTTAAACAAGAGCGACGCATTCACCATGAATGGTTGAAGTAAAGAAACCTGGTCAAGTTAACGAGACTAAAGGATTAGCGAATTCATTTCAAGGAAATGTAGAGAGTCAAGAAGTGCGAAGAGCACGGACTGTTATGTAAAGACATCAGATATGACGTGAGAAGTCTGAGGGATAAGACATGATAGCAGAAACGAATACCCAACTAAAAACGTAAGAAGACGTAGTTACTGAATGTACCCATGAGTGCAACCAGATGTAATGGCATATGTTAGTAACAACCCAGGAGCAATCCTTGAGGGGTGTTTGGATTAAACATTGTTAGATGGAGCAATATAACAGAAACACAAGATTTGGAACAATTACCCGGATTAACACTGAAGGTAAACCCACTTAACAGTAGGACCCTAAGTTGCCAAAGAGATAACTTGGAAGGAATCGTGATAGTAAGGCTTATACCACAACAACTTGTGTTATGTAATTTGATCGTTTGCAGAAGTATATGTTACACAAGGAAATAGAGCGGAGAACGAACCACTGCATTAAGAGTGGGGATACCTCTCGATATTGTGAAACCGCAGAGCGGTAGTTAGGTTAACCAAGTTCAAGAGATATGTCAGGGATTAACCATGTGGTTATTACCCTAGAATGATTTGAATAACAATAATACGAAAGGAAATGTTTGTACCAATTGTGTAGAAAGGAAGAGTGATAGTTTGATAGCAACCACCATAGTGTTGTGATGCTAAATTAGTAGCGAACAACGCTCAAGGAACATAAAGGCTCGAAAAATAGTGTATTCAAAAATCAGCCAAATAAGTGGCCAACCCAGTGTAATGGCGGAAGATAATATATAGCGGATACAGTATAAGTTGATGTTGTATAATGAAGAGATACGGTGTGCAATAAGCGACCGTTGTATAAGTATTGCTAAGTGATGGTATGACAAATAAGCAGAGTTGTGAGTTAACCCCAGTGGAGATACAACAGTAAGTGATAGCAAACGAACCGAGCAGTAAGCCGGTGGCAAGTGTTATGTGATAAGAATTTCAGTGAAACACAGTGAAAATTCCTATGGCAATCGCATAAGAGTTTACTGTCAAGAGTTTACGCCTCTGCACTCTGTATGACTGAGTGTTTTTGGTATTGCACTTGCGCAGTAATGATCAAGTGGGATAGCTAGGATTTGGGAAATGTTAATTGTGGTGGATGTAGAAAGAACCTATAATACTATAATGATCATGCATAGGAATGCAAGGACATACCAATGGAAGATTACTTGTACGAAACCAAGTGGGGTATGATTAAGAATAAGTGATAACAGTGGCACTAATACCAAATGTCGGTATGAAATACCCCAGGTGTGGAAAATAACCGAGAGAGCACTACACATTAGGTAGTTCAATCTATCTCAACCGACAATAAGTCAGTAGAAGCAAGTCAATCATTGTGAATTACATAGTAGTTTACGCTGTAAGCTGTTGGAGAGTGGATGGAAAGTTTTTGAAACTCGCCGAATTCGCTCAGGTAAGAGATACCATGCGTCGGTTGAGCACACCATTCTTACCAGATAAGGGAATACATTGGAGATGTACAATACAGTAATAGTAACGAATGGGGCAAACTAGCCCCTATATTTACCAGAGTTGCGCAACAGAGGCAGGGAGCCCATGCACCAGATACTGAATATACATGGTGAATATGAATAAATGGCTAGTTATCAATGCCTAAAAGCCTCACAGGCCAGGACCGAAACGGTTATGAGTTAGAACTCCAATGCGAATTCTTGGTTTAGGGACTAAACCGCCATATGGTTAAGATCCTCTAACCAGAACCACTGTATACCAGACCGCGTGGAAGTTAAAATACTTCACACGGCCGAAACATTTTGAGCCAATGTTCAGTGATTGATTACGTGGGCGTAACCCCTTTTAAGGGGTATAGCGTAAAGCCGCTTAGTGTGTTTTTACCGTACAAGTGTACGTGAACTATGTTGTGCATAGCACAAATGATTTGTTATGATGGTTGGCGCGTGTGTTATATAAACGTACGCATTCATTCATGTTATATTGTGGTAATTGCGCACAGAAGATGCGAATACCATTGTGGAAGTGTGTTTATTTTGTTAACAGGGTGTGTGAAGGTACAAGGGGAAGGGAGTAAAGAAACTCCCGGGGAACTAAACCCCGACGGTGCATAAATGTGAACATGTATTGTATTTTGATTAAAAAAAATGTATATATATAACAGCGTTGTGATTTATGAAGGGGTATGGGACCGACCAGAACCTAGTGAGAATTAAATTCCCTAGGTAACTTGAATTAAGTTGGATTTGGGTGATGATTGATAGACGGAGTTCTATCCCTTGGAGATGTAATGATTATGACTAGAAGGATTTAAAGATAGAAAATGGATATGCTCGAATTAGTTGTTGGTTGAAAATGAAGTGGGAGGTGAAACTTGATTATCATGAGATCAAGGGAGCCGAACCAAATTGGGGTGGAAAGATAGTTTCAACACTGATCTGATCACATCAGGGTTGGATGACCTTGAAGCTTCCTGTAAGTGGTCACAAATAACCATGTTAAGAAAGATACAAAGAGCATAAATTGGACTTGGAGTTGTGTTGCGTTTTCAAAAAGGATTTTCAATGGTATTTCCAAAACAGCCGATTCATATTTGAATAAGGATATCTTATATACTTGACCTAGTAAAGAATATTTTGTAATGCTTGCTCACGAGCTGAGGACGTATGAGCCTTTGTCTTCGGACCGGTGACATGAGAAGTATATTTTAAAAATGTATGTGATGGTTTTGACCTCCCAAAGGAACGGGGACCAGAAGGTGTCCATCGCGACCGGGTTTCTGCGGGATCACAGTGTATATGTACTCGACATGGGACTTGAGCCATGAAGAGATGGAAATGTATTTCTGTTTGTTATACATGCTAAGACATGGTTGTGTGGTATGTAAGAGATATTATGTTAGACCTTGAGTCCTAATGTGGTAGTTTCGAAAGTGTTATGTTATTCAACCTATGAGTCTAACTGTTGTATTGTTACCCCCAGACCTGAGAGTCTGGGGTTGTTATATAAGTGTAATGTTATTAAGGTACCCGGACCGTGAGTCCGAGGTTATCAGTAAGTATGTTACGATATGGTATGTATATGTGGATATGTTGCCCGGACCATTAAGTCCGAGGTTGGATGTAAAGGGTGGTTGTAATGGAAGTTAATTTTCGAAAGTAATTCCCGTATTCTATCCAATGATGTCGAGGAAGTGTGAACTTCGAGGACGAAGTTCTTTTAAGGGGGGGTA
This sequence comes from Limonium bicolor, assembly GCA_023374045.1. Lineage (NCBI taxonomy): Eukaryota > Viridiplantae > Streptophyta > Magnoliopsida > Caryophyllales > Plumbaginaceae > Limonium > Limonium bicolor. The sequence continues at coordinate 147,552,860 of CM041779.1, read as the reverse complement.
GATTGAAATACCCAAACCTTGGTATATGTTGTGTAAATGTAACTATGGTATTTAAAGGCTAAAAAGTGCCTTAGAAACATCAATGAACCATTTAAACCATGGTAAAACACAATAAAACATAAGACACGGTGTGAGCAAAAACATGCTCTAAACTTGTGTGAACTTGGTTAGACCCAAAGCCTACCAAGATTTGGATAATATTAAATATTATTTATAGTTATGATTTTATAAGGCTAATTTAGTCCTTAGGAAACCTTGGTAGACAATGAAACCAGACAAAACATAAATAAATACCTTAAGGTCAATATGGGCTAAAATGTGCTCTAAGCTTGGGATAAATTTGTATAAGACCTAATGGTCATACCTATGCCTTATAAATATGTTAATGAACATATTAAATCAATTACCAAAGAAAACCAAGCTTGAAAACAAGTTAAAACACAAAAAGTGCTTTAAGGAGTCTTAAAGCACGTTTTTGAAAAATTGTCTTATAAATGGGTTTTGAGTGGCTAAATGACCATCATTACTCTTTAATTAACATGTGTACTACGTAGTATCACATTAGGAAGTCTAAATCAATGAGAAATCAAAAATTTCACAAATATGTGCCTTAGTTAGTGAATAGTGCTCAAATAGTGCTAGTTTTGACTTAAGTCAACTCTAATTAGTTAAATGGTCAACAAAGACCATAAATATCCTTATGATGGAAGGGGGCACGGTTTGTGGAGTGTGAATCATCACACTTGGCTAGCAACTAAAGAAAAGAAAAAGAAAAGTAAGCAAAAGTTACTATTTACCTTTTACAACATAAATATCTTAACTAAAGGCTAACATCTCACCTCCTCTATTTATTTCCTTCACTCACCAACGTATTCATCTTCATCCTCCCTTCTCAATCTCGTTTTTTCTACAGCAAGTAGACTTCTCCATCTTCAAATCCTTGTAACTCCTAGTTCCATGATCCAAATTCAATTTCAAGACCATATTTGTGCTAGTTGGAGCAAGCTCTTCATTTCCCTCTTTTCAAATCTTCAAGAACTCAATTTCGGTGCCATGGAGATTCACCATTGATGGAGCTTGAGCTTATATTTCTACATATTATTGATCTCCTTTGCTTCTAGGTAAGGAATCTCAAAGAAAAATCATGTTTCCTCCATGTTTTTACCTTGACTGAAAATCACCATTAATGGTTCTCATTGTGTTGCTTTGTTCTAGCTCCATTTGAATCTTTCAAGGACTTGGTGGAGTCCTCTCTTGATAGATATTCCAATTCCCTTCAAAGACCAAGGTAAAACAACTATCTTAATGCTCTTTGAAACAATGTAAACCTAGGGTTTACAATGAGATGAAGCATAAAGCTTATATACTCATTTCAATGTTGGTATATTGTTTAGTAGTGACAAGGAATCAAATACCTTACCGGTTTTATAAGGAACTAGAAAGAAGTTTGGGTGGAAAAGAGGTAAATATACTAACCTAATGTGGTTTAATGCCTTAGGAGAAATGAGCTTATAATGCTTGTTAAAACTACCTAAAGAGCAAATGGTGAATGACTTAGTAAAGTGTTCTCAAGGAGACTAGTAAAAGAACATATGTCTTGGTGTATGTATTTGCAGGTCAAAGGCATATATATTGTGGAAATTCAGTGTTTAAGGTTTATGCAATTTAAGGGCCTAAGAGCCATGTTATTTAAGGGCCTAAGTGCCAAGCAATTTAAATTGTGCACTATATTGTGATGTAGTGTAATTTGGTAAATGTTGTGTGTGAGAATACTCTTGGTGGTTTTAGGTGTTCTTGAATGGAATAAGGTAAAAAAAAACCTAAGTGTTTAAATGTTAGAATATACAAGAGAAGCTATGGCAAAATTTAGTTGATGAACAAAGGAGTTCATGTGTTGAAATGAGATTTTATGACCTAGAGGATGCTAGGAATGGTTAAGTGTGAAGATGGTGAATTAAGGTGTTCTTAAGTGTTAAGATGCCTTGGGCATAATCTTGGAGGATTTAGAAATCAAATGAGTGTTTTATACACACCAAAGTTATGATATGTGAAGTATTAAGTCTTGTTAAAGTTTAGGTAAACAAAGGAAAAGTAATGCCTTGTGAAGGTCTAAGTGTAAACTTGTGGATATAGAAGGAGTTGTGTAATGGAGGTGTTTGTGAGGAATGATGCTTGGAGTAGATGTGATGGTGGTGAGAAAACATTTTAGTTAGTTGTTATCATAAGTATAAACCACCACTTAGGAACTTAGGGAAAAACATTACAAGTGTTAGGAATTTTGCAAGAATTTGAGTGAATGATCAAGGAGCTTGATGGTGGGTCAACTAATGAGTTTAATGGATGATTTAAGAGGGTGTTTAAGTGCCCAAATGGTGTTAGAACATATAAGGGAACTTGTGGAGGAGTTTGGAATAAGATAGGCATTTTTAGGAGAGTTTCTGCAGCCGACCTACCCAGGGGACCGACCCCAGTCTGGGTCGGTCGGGCTGAAACTGTGAAGTTGGATGTTCTCTGTAGCCGACCTACCCAGGGGGTGGGTCGGTCGGACCTTAAAAAAAAAAATTTTAAGAATGTTAAGTGGTATTAGTGGTATGCCATTAAGAGAGTATTGATGGATAGAAAGATAAATATATATGGACTTGAGAGATTAATTTAAGTGAGATGATTTAAATGTTAAGATTATAAAATGAATGTAATGATGGGGGGATTGATTAGTAATGATGTTATAAGGTTGTTTTAAGACATGTTAGGTGAGATATAAGGACATTAAGTAGGTGGAAAGTTGGGAAAATGTGAAAGTAAACAAGTTAAAAATGTGAAGTTATTTAACTAGTTAACGAGGGTTAACTATGAGCTTTAGACTTTAAACAATCATGTTACCCCGATGTTAATGAAAGTAATGTAATATTACCAGTTGTTCGAGAATTGCTCGAGAAACATAAGTGGACATGATAAGTGGACTCCGGTGACAGGTATGGTTTTCTTGCAACCTGTGTCCTACCGGATTACACCGGCTTGTATGCCAATATGTTTTACTGAGTGTTTGCCACCTTGTAAGATTAAAACATGTAATGAGTTTATAGTAATTCATTTATGTGGCGAATTTGGCCTCCGATACCATTTAACCTCAAATATGTGTTAAACCTTAGCTAACCAAATCTAGGAACACATGAGTGATCGTATTCGGAGTTGACGGCCCAAACCTTGGGAACGTGCTAACCACGGCTATGTGTGAGTTAGTTGGACATTGTTGTTGTATGCAAGTGTGTGAACCTCCCTTGTGTGCTTAACTCGGTTATGATACCGTATGGTGTGTGGATGTGGTAGGCTCCATAATGGATCTCTAACTACTTATTTATAAGTGTATATGTACTAATGGGGGTGAGGAGTCCGGTTGTTCCGGCCACGCGTGTGAGGACGGGAGTCGATGTCATATCCGGTTCGACTCTCTTGGTGTATGTATAGGTTGTATTCCAATTTGGTTTCAATCTTCCCTTAGCTTATCCAAAGCTAGTTTACTGACTCATGTCGGGCCACAGGGGCATACAAATGTTATTTCGGTGTGCTTGGGATTACTATATCCGACACACCTTGGGTTTAAGTTAACCGTTCGATATAACTGGACGGTAACGAGATTGGTAACGAGCTTAGCATGAGATTGGCAATAATCTCTAGGCTCACTATGTATACTAACCATGGTGGAAGGTTCCTTGTGTGAACCATCTTATGGTGTTTTGTGTTGTTATTGTGCTAGGCAATTTCCCTTGCTATGCTATGATATGTATACGTTAGATGTTTAAAATGAATGTGATGTTATCATGTGTACGTCGAAACGAGAAAAGTGTTGTTATGTTTTGTTATGTGAGGAATGTGATATGTTGTAAGATATGGAGTGTGTGGATCATGGAAATGAATCCCAGTTTGTGACAAGAGGCGTTTAAGGATAACCCGATTTAAGGGTAAGTGTCGTCTATTAAGGAAGTAGCTCCGTTAGAGGAGGAACACTCTAGGGATAATGAATACCATGAGTGACTCATCAAGTAAGGATGTATTATCCGTTTGTTGAGCCCATTGAGGCGAATGTTTTGTGTGTGTGTGTTACAGTTGCATGCATGATTTAAATATAATCAATGCATGCTAAGACCAATTAGTTGTGCGTGGCCCGGTAGCATGTGGGCTGCGGGATTACCATACCAGCAAAGGTGCTGAGCCCCTTGGGGGCCACCCTTTCTCTCCTTTTCTATTTCAGGTACAAGGAACTGGAAGCCGTTCGAGAGTAGGACGGGGTAGATGTTTATACATGGGTAGCCATTTAAATGGCGTAAGCATTGTAGGCGTAGTAAGACCGAAATTGTTATCGGCATTAGTTTGTAAATACTCGGTACAGTTGGAATGTATAAAGTATAAGGTTGTTGTTAAGGGAAGCAAATGTAACGTGTAGTTGCTTGGGAATCTAGTCCATCAGACCGATACAAAGTACATGTATTAGCCTTGTTAGCCACGTGGGTGGTTAACGGCGTGTAACACCATTGAAATAAGTAATGTGATGAGTTGAATTTTCCGCTGCAGGTTGATGTTATGTGTACGGTGGTAGTTGGGGTGTTACAAAAAGTGGTATCAGAGCGAAGTATCGCTCTGATGACTGAATTACCGAGCTTAGGAAGTACCGAGTTAGGATTTTTGTACTTTGGGTTAAGGGTTGAGTGATAGCGTGAGAGATACGCTAGTTAGGAACTACCAGTGACTACTGGAAACCTACTATATCCTTCCCGCCCTCCACAATCCCTTTTTATAACTTGGAAAGAACGCCAGAGAGATGGAAGTCCACTCTTACTCGGGAATACCCGATCTGGCTGTTATTAAATACCTTTAGGGTACGGAAGACCAGTCATACGGTAGATCCCGAAAGCTGGGAATCCCGGAGACGGTTTCCATCTGAACATTGTTAACCGCATTTCATAGCGAAGAATGAAGAATCTTGTGTATAGGAGAATAGAATTTCCGGCAACCTGGGTCGACATGCCGAGCAGTCGAGAATAACCAGCTTGCAACGCACTAATCGTGCAACAGGCAAGAAGTGGATTATAAAACCCGAGACGATGTCTACGGGACCACAGTTGATAATAATACACCAACGGTATACCAACCGACAAAGGAACTACAACGTAGTACCCAACAAGAGACAAGTCTCAGTAACCACGACAAGTGCGTGGAATGGGCTACGAAGAGGATACAATACTAAGTAAAAGGGGTCTCCCAGAATGGGGAACACCCTAGTTGATGATCATCATGTGAAGACAGTGAGAAGTCACCTAGAGGAGTTATTATCAAGACAGTAAGGTCAGTGAGGGCCAACAAGGCCACTGATGAGTGCAGGCGGGCAAAAACAATACCGCAACCAGTATGTGTGCTTAACCGATAGCCAGTTAGCATGGCGCACTTGCTATAGCAAGTGCTGCTATAACTGGGCTGTTCGGGAAATTTACAACCACTACAAAGTACTTAGTAAAGTACCATGAAGTTAAGTGTGATCATTATAACCATGGAAGGGCTTAACGGCCTGACCTTTGTAGTTGGAAGTACACCAGTCAGCAAGAAGCTAGATTTGGTTAAGGGCATTGTAAAACCATGAGAATTTTTCTTTCAACTCGGATTTATTTCAAACTCTTTCTTTCAAAACCAATTTTTTCTTTCAAACCAATATCTATTTCTAACCTCCTTTAACCAAACAGTAAAGCCAAAGGCAGTTGATAAAGATACAACTGGATAGGCTTTCCCTTGATTAAGTTCGGGAAGCAAGGAATGAATATTGTCACGGGACAATATAAGGGAGTTGACAACAGAATACTTCACCTAGGCGTGTGACGGACACTTCGAGTGTACCAACTGTAATGTGGGACGACCGCACTTCGATAGGAGCTTGTGGGCCTGACAGACCTACTTATGGTTAGTTGGGTAAGTAGTAATGTATCAGTAGGGTACCCCACATATGTATACGAGTAGGGTCCGAAACACGGGAAGTAGTCGACTCCGTACTACGGTCAGCAGTGTGAGTTAAACAAGAGCGACGCATTACCATGAATGGTTGAAGTAAAGAAACCTGGTCAAGTTAACGAGACTAAAGGAATTAGCGAATTCATTTCAAGGAAATGTATAGAGTCAAGAAGTGCGAAGAGCACGGACTGTTATGTAAAGACATCACATATGACTTGAGAAGTCTGAGGGATAAGACATGATAGCAGAAACGAATACCCAACTAAAAACGTAAGAAGATGTAGTTACTGAATGTACCCATGAGTGCAACCAGATGTAATGGCATATGTTAGTAACACCCAGGAGCAATCCTTGAGGGGTGTTTGGATTAAACATTGTTAGATGGAGCAATATAACAGAAACACAAGATTTGGAACAATTACCCTACCCGGATTAAACACTGAAGGTAAACCCACTTAACAGTAGGACCCTAAGTTGCCAAAGAGATAACTTGGAAGGAATCGTGATAGTAAGGCTTATAAGCCACAACAACTTGTGTTATGTAAATTTGATCGGTTGCAGAAGTATATGTTACACAAGGAAATAGAGCGGAGAACGAACCACTGCATTAAGAGTGGGGATACCTCTCGATATTGTGAAACCGCAGGAGCGGTAGTTAGGTGAACCAAGTTCAAGAGATATGTCAGGGATTAACCATGTGTTTATTACCCTAGAATGATTTGAATAACAATAATACGAAAGGAAATGTTTGTACCAATTGTGTAGAAAGGAAGAGTGATAAGTTTGATAGCAACCACCATAGGTGTGTGATGCTAAATTAGTAGCGAACAACGCTCAAGGAACATAAAGGCTCGAAAAATAGTGTATTCAAAAATCAGCCAAATAAGTGGCCAAACCCAGTGTAATGGCGGAAGAGATAATATAATAGCGGATACAGTATAAGTTGATGTTGTATAATGAAAGAGGATACGGTGTGCAATAAGCGACCGTTGTATAAGTATTGCTAAGTGATGGTATGACAAATAAGCAGAGTTGTGAGTTAACCCCAGTGGAGATACAACAGTAAGTGATAGCAAACGAACCGAGCAGTAAGCCGGTGGCAAGTGTTATGTGATAAGAATTTCAGTGAAACACAGTGAAAATTCCTATGGCAATCGCATAAGAGATTTACTGTCAAGAGTTTACGCCTCTGCACTCTGTATGACTGAGTGTTTGGTATTGCACTTGCGCAGTAATGATCAAGTGGGATAGCTAGGATTTGGGAAATGTTAATTGTGGTGGATGTAGAAAGAAACCTATAATACTATAATGATCAATGCATAGGAAATGCAAGGACATACCAATGGAAGATTACTTGTACGAAACCAAATGTGGAGGTATGATTAAGAATAAGTGATAACAGTGGCACTAAATACCAAATGTCGGTATGAATATACCCCAGGTGTGGGAAATAACGAGAGAGCACTACACATTAGGTAGTAGCTCAATCTCAACCGACAATAAGTCAGTAGAAGCAAGTCAATCATTGTGAATTACATAGTAGTTTACGCTGTAAGCTGTTGGAGAAGTGGATGGAAAGTTTTGAAACTCACCGAATTCGCTCAGGGTAAGAGATACCATGCGTCGGTTGAGACACCATTCTTACCAAGATAAGGGTAATACATTGGAGATGTACAATACAGTAATAGTAACGAATGGGGCAAACTAGCCCTATATTTACCAGATTTGCGCACAGAGGCCAGGGAGCCCATGCACCAGATACTGAATATACATGGTGAATATGAATAAATGGCTAGTTATCAATGCCTAAAAGCCTCACAGGCCAGGACCGAAACGGTTATGAGTTAGAACTCCAATGCGAATTCTTGGTTTAGGGACTAAACCGCCAATATGGTTAAGATCCTCTAACCAGAACGCACTGTATACCAGACCGCGTGGAAGTTAAAATACTTCACGACGGCAGAACATTTTGAGCCAATGTTCAGTGATTGATTACGTGGGCGTAACCCCTTTTAAGGGGGGTAGAGCGTAAAGCCGCTTAGTGTGTTTTACCGTACAAGTGTACGTGAACTATGTTGTGCATAGCACAAAATGATTTGTTATGATGGTTGGCGCGTGTGTTATATAAACGTACGCATTCATTCATGGTTATATTGTGGTAATTGCGCACAAGAAGATGCGAATACCATTGTGGGAAGTGTGTTTATTTTGTTAACAGTGGTGTGTGAAGGTACAAGGGGAAGGGAGTAAAGAAACTCCCGGGAACTAAAACCCCGACGGTGCATAAATGTGAACCATGTATTGTATTTTGATTAAAAAAATATGTATATATATACAGCGTTGTGATTTATGAAGGGGTATGGGACCGACATAGAACCTAGTGAGAATTAAATTCCCTAGGTAACTTGAATTAAGTTGGATTTGGGTGATGATTGATAGACGGAGTTCTATCCCTTGGAGATGTAATGATTATGACTAGAAGGATTTAAAGATAGAAAATGGGATATGCTCGAATTAGTTGTGGTTGAAAATGAAGTGGGAGGTGAAACTTGATTATCATGAGATCAAGGGAAGCCGAACACAAATTGGGGTGGAAAGATAGTTCAACACTGATGCTGATCATATCAGGGTTTGATGACTCTTGAAGCTTCCTGTAAGTGGCACAAATAACCATGTTAAGAAAGATACAAAGAGCATATAATTGACTTGGAGTTGTGTTGCGTTTTCAAAAAGGATTTTCAAATGGTATTTCCAAAACAGCCGATTCATATTTTGAATAAAGGATTATCTTATATACTTGACCTAGTAAAGAATATTTTGTAATGCTTGCTCACGAGCTGAGGACGTATGAGCCTTTGTCTTCGGACCGGTGACATGAGAAGTATATTTTAAAATGTATGTGATGTTTTGACCTCCCAAAGGAACGGGGACCAGAAGGTGTCCATCGCGACCGGGTTCTGCGGGATCACAGTGTATATGTACTCGACATGGGACTTGAGCCCATGAAGAGATGGAAAATGTATTTCTGTTTGTTATACATGCTAAGACATGTTGTGTGGTATGAGTAAGAGATATTATGTTAGACCTTGAGTCCTAATGTGGTAGTTTCGAAAGTGTTATGTTATTCAGACCTATGAGTCTAACTGTTGTATTGTTACCCAGACCTGAGAGTCTGAGGGTTGTTATATAAGTGTAATGTTATTAAGGTACCCGACCGTGAGTCCGAGGTTATCATGTAAGTATGTTACGATATGGTTATGTATAATGTGGATATGTTGCCCCGGACCATTAAGTCCGAGGTTGGATGTAAAGGGTGGTTGGTAATGGAAGTTAATTTCGAAAGTAATTCCCGTATTCTAATCCAATGATGCGAGGAAGTGTGAACTTCGAGGACGAAGTTCTTTTAAGGGGGGTAGATTGAAATACCCCAAACCTTGGTATGTTGTGTAAATGTTAAACTATGGTATTTAAAGGCTAAAAAGTGCCTTAGAAACATCAATGAACCATTTAAACCATGGTAAAACACAATAAAACACTAAGACACGGGTTGAGCAAAACATGCTCTAAACTTGTGTGAACTTGGTTAGGACCCAAAGAGCCTACCAAGATTTGATAATATTAAATTATGATTTTATAAGGCTAATTTAGTCCTTAGGAAACCTTGGTAGACAATGAAACCAGACAAAAACATAAATAAATACCTTAAGGTCAATATGGGCTAAAATGTGCTCTAAGCTTGGGATAAATTTGTATAAGACCTAATGGTCATACCTATGCCTTATAAATATGTTAATGAACATATTAAATCAATTACCAAAGAAACCAAGCTTGAAAACAAGTTAAAACACAAAAGTGCTTTAAGGAGTCTTAAAGCACGTTTTTTGAAAAATTGTCTTATAAATGGGTTTTGAGTGGCTAAATGACCATCATTACTCTTTAATTAACATGTGTACTACGTAGTATCACATTAGGAAGTCTAAATCAATGAGAAATCAAAAATTTCACAAATATGTGCCTTAGTTAGTGAATAGTGCTCAAATAGTGCTAGTTTTGACTTAAGTCACTCTAATTAGTTAAATGGTCAACAAGACCATAAATATCCTTATGATGATGGTCATCACACACTTGGCTAGCACTAAAGAAAAGAAAAAGAAAAGTAAGCAAAAGTTACTATTTAACCTTTTACAACATAAATATCTTAACTAAGGCTAAATCTCACCTCCTCTATTTATTTCCTTCACTCACCACGTATTCATCTTCATCCTCCCTTCTCAATCTCGTTTTTTCTCAGCAAGTAGACTTCTCCATCTTCAAATCCTTGTAACTCCTAGTTCCATGATCCAATTCAATTTCAAGACCATATTTGTGCTAGTTGGAGCAAGCTCTTCATTGTCCCTCTTTTCAAATCTTCAAGAACTCAATTTCGGTGCCATAGATTCACCATTGATGGAGCTTGAGCTTATATTTCTACATATTATGATGATCTCCTTTGCTTCTAGGTAAGGAATCTCAAAGAAAATCATGTTCCCCTCCATGTTTTTACTTGACTGAAAATCACCATTAATGGTGCTCATTGTGTTGCTTTGTTCTAGCTTCCATTTGAATCTTTCAAGGACTTGGTGGAGTCCTCTCTTGATAGATATTCCAATTCCCTTCAAAGACCAAGGTAAAACAACTATCTTAATGCTCTTTGAAACAATGTAACCTAGGGTTTACAATGAGATGAAGCATAAAGCTTATATACTCATTTCAATGTTGGTATTTGTTTAGTAGTGACAGGAATCAAATACCTTACCGTTTTATAAACAAACTAGAAAGAAGTTTGGGGGGAGGAAAAGTAATATACTAACCTAATGTGGTTTAATGCCTTAGGAGAAATGAGCTTATAATGCTTGTTAAAACTACCTAAAGAGCAAATGGTGAATGACTTAGTAAAGTGTTCTCAAGGAGACTAGTAAAAGAACATATGTCTTGGTGTATGTATTTGCAGGTCAAAGGCATATATATTGTGGAAATTCAGTGTTAAGGTTATATGCAATTTAAGGGCCTAAGAGCCATGTTATTTAAGGGCCTAAGTGCCAAGCAATTTAAATTGCACTATATTGTGATGTAGTGTAATTTGGTAAATGTTGTGTGTGAGAATACTCTTGGTGGTTTTAGGTGTTCTTGAATGGAATAAAGGTAAAAAAAAACCTAAGTGTTTGAATGTTAGAATATACAAGAGAAGCTATGGCAAAATTTAGTTGATGAACAAAGGAGTTCATGTGTTGAAATGAGATTTTTATGACCTAGAGGATGCTAGGAATGGTTAAGTGTGAAGATGGTGAATTAAGGTGTTCTTAAGTGTTAAGATGGCCTTGGGCATAATCTTGGAGGATTTAGAAATCAAATGAGTGTTTTATACACACAAAAGTTATGATATGTGAAGTATTAAGTCTTGTTAAAGTTTAGGTAACAAAGGAAAAGTAATGCCTTGTGAAGGTCTAAGTGTAAACTTGTGGATATAGAAGGAGTTGTGTAATGGAGGTGTTTGTGAGGAATGATGCTTGGAGTAGATGTGATGGTGGTGAGAAAACATTTTAGTTAGTCGTTATCATAAGTATAAAACCCACCACTTAGGAACTTAGGGAAAAACATTACAAGGTGTTAGGAATTTTGCAAGAATTTGAGTGAATGATCAAGGAGCTTGATGGTGGGTCAACTAATGGTTTTAATGGATGATTTAAGAGGGTTTTTAAGTGCCCAAATGGTGTTAGAACATATAAGGGAACTTGTGGAGGAGTTTGGAATAAGATAAGGCATTTTTTAGGAGAGTTTCTGCAGCCGAGCTCTACCCAGGGGACCGACCCCAGTCTGGTCGGTCGGGCTGAAACTGTGAATAGTTGATGTTCTCTGCAGCCGACCTACCCAGGGGTGGGTCGGGTCGGTGGGTCGGGGGGTCGGACCTTAAAAAAAAATAATTTTAAGAATGTTAAGTGGTATTCTGTGTATGCCATTAAGAGAGTATTGATGGATAGAAAGATAAATATATATGGACTTGAGAGATTATTTAAGTGAGATGATTTAAATGTTAAGATTAAAAATGATATGTAATGATGGGGGATTGATTAGTAATGATGTTATAGGTTTTTAAGACATTTAGGTGAGATATATAATGACAATTAAGTAGGTGGAAAGTTGGGAAAAATGTGAAAGTAAAACAAGTTAAAAATGTGAAGTTATTTAACTACTCCCTCCGTCCTGAATTGATCGTCCTGTTTGCTTTATGGCACGTTTTTCCACTTCAATATTATGCATATAAGATAAAATAATTTTACAAAATTAAATTTTGTAACATAAACTTTATCATGTAATGAATCATATGCAAAACTTAAATTTTCAAAATAAATTTATCTTATATGTTAAAAATTGAAGTCAAACGACATGTCCAAATAGTAAACAGGACGGTCAATTCAGGACGGAGGGAGTAGTTAACAGGGTTAACTATGAGCTTTAGACTTTAAACAATCATGTTACCCCGATGTTAATGAAAGTAATTGTAATATTACCAGTTGTTCGAGAATTGCTCGAGGAACATAAGTGGACATGATAAGTGGACTCCGGTGACAGGTATGGTTTTCTTGCAACCTGTGTCCTACCGGATTACACCGGCTTGTATGCCAATATGTTTTACTGAGTGTTTGCCACCTTGTAAGATTAAAACATGTAATGAGTTTATAGTAATTCATTTATGTGGCGAATTTGGCCTCCGATACCATTTAACCTCAAATATGTGTTAAACCTTAGCTAACCAAATCTAGGAACACATGAGTGATCAGTATTCGGAGTTGACGGCCCAAACCTTGGGAACGTGCTAACCACGGCTATGTGTGAGTTAGTTGGACATTGTTGTTGTATGCAAGTGTGTGAACCTCCCTTGTGTGCTTAACTCGGTTATGATACCGTATGGTGTGTGGATGTGGTAGGCTCCATAATGGATCTCTAACTACTTATTTATAAGTGTATATGTACTAATGGGGGTGAGGAGTCCGGTTGTTCCGGCCACGCGTGTGAGGACGGGAGTCGATGTCATATCCGGTTCGACTCTCTTGGTGTATGTATAGGTTGTATTCCAATTTGGTTTCAATCTTCCCTTAGCTTATCCAAAGCTAGTTTACTGACTCACGTCGGGCCACAGGGGCATACAAATGTTATTTCGGTGTGCTTGGGATTACTATATCCGACACACCTTGGGTTTAAGTTAACCGTTCGATATAACTGGACGGTAACGAGGTTGGTAACGAGCTTAGCATGAGATTGGCAATAATCTCTAGGCTCACTATGTATACTAACCATGGTGGAAGGTTCCTTGTGTGAACCGATCTTATGGTGTTTTGTGTTGTTATTGTGCTAGGCAATTTCCCTTGCTATGCTATGATATGTATACGTTAGATGTTTAAAATGAATGCGATGTTATCATGTGTACGTCGAAACGAGAAAAGTGTTGTTATGTTTTGTTATGTGAGGAATGTGATATGTTGTAAGATATGGAGTGTATGGATCATGGAAATGAATCCCTGTAACACCCCATCCAACATTAGCATACTTACAACAAACTGCCGCGGAAGAACAACCTCATCACATTATTAACTTGTTGGTGTTACACGCCGTTAGCCACCCACGTGGCTAACAAGGCAATACATACACAAGTACCGGTCTGATGGGCTAAATTCCGCGCAAACTATACATTAGTATCCCTTTCCATTAACAACAACAACAACATACACCTTATCGACTATACCGAGTATTTATAAACTGTTGCCGACAACAATTTCGGTCTTACTAACCCTACTGTATCATACACTAAAAGTTTACCCATGTACAATGACTACCCGTCCTACTCTCGAACGGCTTCCAGCACTTCGTACCTGAAATAGGAAAAGTAGAGAAAGGGGTGGCCCCAAGGGGCTCAGCACCTTTGCTGGTATGGTAATCCCGCAGCCCACATGCTACCGGGCCACGCACAACTAATTGTCGTCTTAGCATGAAGTTGATTATATTTAAACCATGCATGTGACAATAAACACACAACACTTAACATTTCGCCTCAATGGGCTCAACAAACGGATAATACATCCTACTTAACAAGTCACCCATGGTATTCATCATCCCTAGAGTGTTTCTCCTCCAACGGAGCTACTTCCTTAATAGACGACACATACCCTTAAATCGGGTTATCCTTTAAACGCCTCTTATCACAAACTGGGTGTCATATCCATGATCCACACACTCCACATTATACAACCTACAACATACACTAAATAACACTTAACAGCACTTTGCACGTTTCCACGTGCACAACGTAATACCGCAACAGATATTGCATCACAAAAACAGTACATACAACGGGATAGGTTCGCTTAGGAACCGACCCAAACATTGTTTACACACTGGTGAGCCTAGAGAATGTTGCCAGTCTATGATAAGCTCGTATACAATAACAACAACACTCATACCGTCCTAATAGTTGGACGAGAACTAAGTTAAGGCGGTTCGGTTTGGAGGCCCGAACACCCCACACAAACACAGTTCCCCCTAAACCGATCATAAGTCAGAATAGCCCAAGCTTTGGAGTAAGCTAATGGGAGATCATAACCCGTGAGGGAAACAACCTAACAAAGAGAAGGGTAAGGTAGGAACGGATACCCTCTCCCAAACAAGCGCGACCGGCCAAAACCGGTCCTCACTACTGTTAGTACATACTACTTAACATACTTAGAAAAACCCCACTATGGAGCCTGTCACATAACAACTCATACAGTATTCAACTGGGTTAAACATACAAGGGAGATCCCTACATTCACATACACATATCAACCAATTAACGCACGCATAGCCGTGGTTAGACGTCCCATGGTAGGGTCGTTTTACTCCGAATACCGAACGCACATGTGTGACTCTAGACTCAGTTAACTAAGGTAACACTGCCGAGGGTTCAATGGTATCGGAGGTTGAACACGCAACATATATGAATTACTGTGAAACTCATACATGTTTTATTTACAACGTGGCAAAATACAAAAACAACATTGGCATACAAGCCGGTGTTAATCCGGTAGGACGCAGGTTGCAAGAAAACATACCTGTCACCGGAGTCCACTTACCTGTCCATTTATGTTCCTCGAGCAATTCTCGACAAAACTGTTAACATCACACTTGTTTTCATTACATCGGGGTGTGCTTGATCATTTAATGTCAATGCTTAATTTTTCCCCGTTAACATAGTTACATAACTTAACATTTTTAACTTGTTTTACTCTCAAATTTTAATACAACTTTTAACCCACTTAGGTGTCATTAAAACTCCCTAACATGTCCTTACATCCTATAACATCATTACCTACAATCCCCATCATCACATATCATTTCATAACCTCAAACCATGTTTTTGGTCCGACCCGACCCACCGACCGACCCAAACTGGGTCGGTCCATTACAGAACCCTTTTACTTCCTTACAAACATGACCGTCCGACCCACGTCCGACCCACCATCTGGGTCGGTCCCATGTGCGAACATTTTCCACCTTTGAACTTGACCGACCGACCCATGTCCGACCCACCCTTTGGGTCGGACCATTACCGAACACTTCCTAACATTTAAACAGAGGCTCGACCGACCCACAAAACTGGGTCGGCCCCTGGGTCGGTCGCCTTCTAAACTTACCCAAACTTTGCCAAATCTCACCAAACCTAGCCTGAAGGCCTATGAAGTGTTTCTAACATCATTTGGCACTTCAAACACACCCTTTAGATATTCTTTAAACACTCACAAAACTATTTCCTAATTCGAAACCTTTACTATATCTCCCACAAAATAGTCCACACCTTTACAAGGTGTCTCTTATGATTTCTAGGGGCATTACACCTATAATGACCACAATACCAAGGTGTTTCCTCTACACCTTTATCATCAGCTCCCCATTCTTTTCTTACTAACTAAATCTCCTTTTCACAACTTCTTAAAACTCCTTACTCAAACCTTACCTAAACCTCATTTATTCCTTGAATATCAACATACCTAAACCTTAAACAAACTCCTCCAAGACTTAAATACCATCTTACAGAACACCATAGATTTCTAAAACTTCCAAGAAAATGCCTAAATCCATTATAGCACCTTAGTACACCTTAATGCATGGATTCTCCTTAACACTTCCTAGTTCACCCAAGTCCATTTAAGCACTTTGAACTCTTAACATTTTACAAATTTGGCCATAGCTTCTCTACTATATACCCACATCCAAACATTAGGTTTTACCTTAATTCATTCAAGAACACCTAAAATCCATCAAACACATTTTTATACACAAACTCCCACATAAGCTACATCAAATATAGTGCATAACTTAAATTGCTTGGCACTTAGGCCCTTAAATGCATGGCTCTTAGGCCTTAATAAATGCATAAACCTTAAACACTGAATTTCCCACATAATAATGCCTTTGACCTGCCAAATACATCCAACAATTCATATGCCTTAATAAAACTCCTTGAGAGCATTTAATAAGCAATATAAGCTCATTTCTCCTAAGGCATTAAACTACATTGAGATAGTTTGTTTACCTCTTTTTCCTCACAAAATTCTTTTGTTTCCTTGTAAAACCGGTAGGGAATTTGGACCCTTTCAATATTAAACATTATACAACAATAGAATGAGTATTCAAGCATTATGCTTTCCTCATTGTAAACCCTAGTTACACATATTTTAACACATTAAGGTAATGTTTTTACCTTGGAATTGGAAGAGAACTTGAATAAGTATCAAGAGAGGACTCCTCCTAGCCCTTGTGAAGATTCAAATGAAGCTAAAACAAGCAGAAAATACCCCATTGTGAGGTGAATTTCGGACAACATGAAAAACATGGAGGAAACATGGATTTTCTTTGAGTTCCTTACCTTGAAGCAAAGGAGAGCATGAATATGTGAAAAGGTGAGCTCAGCTCCCTCCCCATGGTGGTTTCTCTTGGCACCGAAAGGAGGTTTTGAAGTTTTGAAGAGACAAGATTGTAGAGCTGGCTTAACTAAGAGAATGGTGGTGTTTGTTTTTGATTTGTTAAGTGAGCTAGGTTTTAATGTGTTCAAAGTTGGAACTTCCATGGTGGTAGTAGTATTACCGAGGAGAATGACGAAGAGAGGTTGGTGTGGTGTGTTTGGAACCGTGGGAAATGAAGGAAAGGAAGGGAGAATGAGATAGAAACTTACTTTTGAAGATATTGAAGTTAAAGCAAATAGTAACTATGAGTCACATTATTTACTAAAAGTTAACATACTTGTGACTCCTCACTACAAAAACCGGCCCCCTTTAATATAACAAGGTATTTTAGTCTTTGTTTGTCAATTTAATTACTTAACATAAAATGTTATATACTAGCTTGTAAAAATACTATTCACAAATACAAGGCACATAGAAGTGAAATTTTTTGATTTTCCCACTAATATGGCCACCCAAATGTGCTAATATATGTACACATGTTAATTAAAGAGTAATGATGGACATTTAGCCATATTAAACTCATTTACAAGACATTTTTCAAAAACGTCTTTAAGACTCCTTAAAGCACATTTTGTGTTTTAATGCGTTTTCAAGCTTGGTTTTTCTTTAGTAATTGATTTAAATGTTCTTAACATATAAATAAGGTATAGGTATGACCATTAGTCTTATACACATTCATCCCAAGCTTAGAGCACATTTTGCTCATATTGACTTAAGATATTTTCTTATGTTTTATTTGGTTTAATGTCCACAAAGTTCTTAAGGACTTATTTAGCCTTATTAATCATAATTAAATGTTATCGTCTTGTTAGGCTCTTTGGTCCTAACCAAGTCACTCATAGCTTAGAGCATGTTTTGCTCAAACTGTGTCCTTAATGCTTTATTGCATTTATTATGGTTTAATTGTTCACTGATGTACTAAGGCCCTTTTAGCCTTTACATACCATAGTTTGATATTTAAACCACATATCAAGGTTTGGGGTATTCAATCCCCCCTTAAAAGAACTTCGTCCTCGAAGTTCACATTTTCACATATCGTTAGATTAGACACAGTAATCACTGGGAAATAAACTTCCTTAACCAAAACACACTTTACATCACAACCTGGACTTGATGGTCCGGGCAACACATTCACATCCACACATAACATAACATATCCAATGATAACCTCGGACTCTATGGTCCGGGTATATTAACAAACACTTACACATAACATGACAACCCCTTGACTCACTGGTCTGGGAACATAACAACATTTGGACACATAGGTCCACGGTAACACAACCATTTAGACTCATAGGCCTTGGTAGTATACATTTAGGAAATCAGTCAAAAAAACATTCATACACATACCACACAAACATGTCAGAGCATGTATAGCAATCAAAATATCCTTGATATACACTGTGATCCCGCAGAACACGGTCGCGATGGACACCTTCCGTCCCCGTGCCTTTAGGAGATTAAAACAATCACATAGTTTAAAATTCCTTGTGAGGTAAGTAAGAAGACTTTAATTATGTAAAGTATCCATCAACGTTTTATAAATGCCAATTTAAAATCCTTTTGAAAACACACACAACTCCAAGTCCAACTTAAGCTTTTTTGCTTCTTTCATTAGCGTGGTTATTGTGACCACTTATAGGGAGTTTCAAGAATCATCCAACCCTGATGTGATCAGCATCGTGTTGAACTATCCTTCCACTCCAATTTGTGTGTTCGGCTTTCCCTTGATCAATGCAAATCAAGTTCCACCTCAGTCCCACTCATTTCAAGCATAAGTAAATCACTCATTTCCAATTTTCTATCTTTTGAATCATTCTAGTCCATGATCCAACATCTCCAAATAGAACTCCGTCTATCAGTACCTCCATTACTTTAATCCTGTTGCCTAGGAATCTTATCTCACTAGGTTCTATGTCCGGTATCATGCCCCTTTCTGCATCACTATAAGATATATATATATTACACACATATATTTTTCAAAATACAACACCTGGTTTTACATTTATACACTGTCGGGTTTTGTTCCCCCGGGAGTTCTTACTCCCCATACTTGTACTATCCACACAACTGTCAACAACACACACACTTATCACAATGGTATTCGCATCTTCTGTGCGCAATTACCACAAATAAACATGAATGAATGCGTATGTTTACGTAACACACGCACAATCAGCAAAACAATAAATAATTTTGTGCTATGCACAATTAAAATCACATACACTACGTACACTGTACGGTAATCATACACTAAGTGGTTTTGCGCTCTACCCCCCTTAAAAGGGATTACGCCCACGTAATCAGCACTAAACATTGCTTAAATGCTCTGCCGTCGTGAAGTGTTTTAACTTCCACGCGGTCTATTACACAATGGATTCTGATTAAAGGATCTTAACCATATTGGCGGTTTAGTTCCTAACCAAGAATCTCATTGGATTTGTTTAAACTCTTAGTTGGTTCGATGGCCTGTAGGCTTATAGGCGTTAATAATTAGCCATTCATCATGTCACCATGTACGCTCAACACTTGAATCACTGGTTTACTAGTTTCTGCTGCGAAACTCTAATAACTGTAGAGCTTAATTGCTCTCTTTTGTTATTCATGTATTGTACATCCCCAATTGTCACCTTCATTTGGTAACAATGGTTCTCAACCGAGCGTGGTATCTCTTACCGTTAGCGAATTCGGTGAGTTATACACTTTCTATCCACTCCCCATAACCATTTACTGTGTATACAGTTATGGTATTTCACAATGATTGACTTTTTCCGACTTACTGTCGGTTGAGTTTGAGCTACTACTAGTGTGTAGTGCTCTCTCAGCTATTTACAACCTTTGTGGGTATTTCCATACGATACTGGCAGCTAGTGCTATTGTATCACTTACTGTTAATCATATTTCCACATTCGGTTTTTACAAGTACTCGTTTTATTGGTGCGGCCTTGCATTTCCTATGCATCGGCCATTATAACATTATTGTCCACAATCAATGTTTCCAATTCCTAGCTATCTCATCGATCATTACTGCGCAAGTGCATACCAAAAAACTCAGTCATACAGAGTGCAGAGGCGTAAACTCTTGACAGTAAATCCCTTATGCGATTCGCCATGGATCACACTGAGTTCCTCCACAGTACTACCACGGGCTTTCGCTCAGTTCGTTAACATCATTATTTAGCATCTCCACTGAGTTTAGCCTCTGATACCACTTTTATTGTAACACCCCATCCAACTTAGCATACTTACAACAAACTGCAGCGAAGAACACCTCATCAATTACTGTAAACATACGCATTCATCTGGTTTATTTGTGTAATTGCGCACAGAAGATGCGAATACCCATTGTGATAAGTGTGTGTGTTTGTTGACAGTTGTGTGTGTAGTACAAGTATGGGAGTAGAGAAACTCCCGGGGGAACAACAAACCCCGACAGTGTATAAATGTAAAACCAGGTGTTGTATTGTGATAAAATATATGTGTGTATATATATATATATACTTTATAGTGATGCAGAAAGGGGCATGATACCGACATAGAACCTAGTGAGAATAAGAATTCCCTAGCAACAGGATTAAAAGTGAATGGAGGTAACTGATAGACGGAGTTTATCCTTTGGAGATGTTGTGATCATGACTAGAATGATTCAAAGATAGAAAATTGGAAATGAGTGATTTACTTGATGCTTGAAAATGAAGTGGGAGGTGGAACTTGATTTATGTGATCAAGGGAAGCGAACCAAATTGGAGTGGAAGGATAGTTCAACACTGATGCTGATCACATCGGGTTGGATGATTCTTGAAACTCCCTATAAGTGGTCACAAATAACCACGCTAATGAAAGAAGCAAAAAGCTTAAGTTGGACTTGGAGTTGTGTGTGTTTTCAAAAGGATTTTAAATTGGCATTTATAAAACTTGATGGATACTTTACATAATTAAGTCTTCTTACTTAACCTCACAAGGAAATTTTAAACTTATGTGAGTGTTTTAATCTCCTAAAGGCACGGGGACGGAAGGTTGCCATCGCGACCGTGTTCTGCGGGATCACAGTGTATATCAAGGATATTTTTGATTGCTATACATGCTCTGACATGTTGTGTGGTATGGTAATGAATGCGTTTTGACTTGGATTTCCTAAAGTGTATACTACCAAGGCCTATGAGTCTAAATGTGTTGTGTTACGGGACCTATGTGTCCAAATGTTGTTATGTTACCCAAGACCAGTGGTCAAGGGGTTGTCATGTATGTGTAAGTGTTGTTTAAGATACCCGGACCATAGAGTCCGAGTTATCATTGGATATGTTATGTTATGTGTGGATGTGAGTGTTGCCCGACCATCAAGTCCGAGGTTGTGATGTAAAGTGTGTTGGTTAAGGAAGTTTATTTCCAAGTGATTACTGTGTTCTAATCTAACGATATGTGAAAAGTGTGAACTCAAGCTCCTCCCATGGTGGTTTCTCTTGGCACCGAATGGAGGTTTTGAAGTTTTGAGAAGAGACAAGATTGTAGAGCTTGGCTTAACTAAGAGAATGGTGTGTTTGTTTTTGATTTGGTTAAGTGAGCTAGGTTTTACATGTGTTCAAAGTTGGAACTTCCATGGTGGTAGTAGTATTACCGAGAGAGAATGAAGAAGAGAGGTTGGTGGTGGTGTTTGGAACCGTGGGAAATGAAGGAAAGGAAGGGAGAATGAAGATAGAACTTACTTTTTGAAGATATTAAGTCTTAAAGCAAATAGTACTATGAGTCACATTTATTTACTTAACAAGTTAACTACTTGGTGACTCCTCACTACAAAAACCGGCCCCCTTAATATAACAAGGGTATTTTAGTCTTTGTTTGTCAATTTAATTACTTAACATAACATATGTATATACTAGCTTGTAAAAATTACTATTCAAATACAAGGCACATTAGAAGTGAAATTTTTGATTTCCCACTAATATGGCCACCCAAATGTGATACTATATAGTACACATGTTAATTAAAGAGTAATGATGGACATTTAGCCATTCAAAACTCATTTACAAGACATTTTCAAAAACGTGCTTTAAGACTCTTAAAGCACATTTTGTGTTTTAACTTGTTTTCAAGCTTGGTTTTCTTTAGTAATTGATTTAATATGTTCATTAACATATAAATAAGGTATAGGTATGACCATTAGGTCTTATACACATTCATCCCAAGCTTAGAGCACATTTTTGCTCATATTGACTTTAAGATTTTCTTATGTTTATTTGGTTTAACTGTCCACCAAAGTTCTTAAGGACTTATTTAGCCTTATTAAATCATAATTAAATGTTATCAAGTCTTGGTAGGCTCTTTGGGCCTAACCAAGTTCACTCATAGCTTAGAGCATGTTTTTGCTCAAACTGTGTCTTAATGCTTTATTGCATTTATTATGGTTTAAATTGTTTCACTGATGTTACTAAGGCACTTTTTAGCCTTTACATACCATAATTTGATATTTAAACCACATATCAAGGTTTGGGGTATTTCAATCCCAGTTTGTGACAAGAGGCGTTTAAGGATAACCCGATTTAAGGGTAAGTGTCGTCTATTAAGGAGTAGCTCCGTTAGAGGAGGAACACTCTAGGGATAATGAATACCATGAGTGACTCATCAAGTAAGGATGTATTATCCGTTTGTTGAGCCCATTGAGGCAAAATTTTGTGTTGTGTGTGTTACAGTTGCATGCATGATTTAAATATAATCAATCGCATGCTAGACGACAATTAGTTGTGCGTGGCCCGGTAGCATGTGGGCTGCGGGATTACCATACCAGCAAAGGTGCTGAGCCCCTTGGGGGCCACCCTTTCTCCTTTTCTATTTCAGGTACAAGGAGCTGGAAGCCGTTCGAGAGTAGGACGGGGTAGATGTTTATACATGGGTAGCCATTTAAATTGCGTAAGCATTGTAGGCGTAGTAAGACCGAAATTGTTATCGGCATTAGTTTGTAAATACTCGGTACAGTTGGAATGTATAAAGTATATGGGTTGTTGTTAAGGGAAGCAAATGTAACGTGTAGTTGCTTGGGAATCTAGTCCATCAGACCGATACAAAGTACATGTATTAGCCTTGTTAGCCACGTGGGTGGTTAACGGCGTGTAACACCATTGAAATAAGTAATGTGATGAGTTGAATTTTCCGCTGCAGGTTGATGTTATGTGTACGGTGGTAGTTGGGGTGTTACAGGGTTATTGATAGTAAGTTATCTTTAATGTTCCTCAGAGAATTGTTGAATGTTTGCACGAGTATACTAGAACTGCTATAACATTGACCAGGTACGATTTCTCGTACTCAGCTTGATGTGTTTTGGACTTTATGGAATGTTTTGTACGATTTCTCGTACTACGTTATTTTGGCTGATTGACTTGTGGAATGTTTTGGAAAACGCTAACTGGCTTTAAGAGGAACTTCTAAAAAAGGAAATGGTTGTGTGACTGACTCAGCTTGTGTGACTAACTGAGCCTTGGATGTGGAACTCACTTGGGTATTGGTTCCTTCTATTTGGTGTCCCGTTAGACATTGACTGCTTAGGGTTTACGCTTCTGCACTCTGTAGGACTGAGTGTTTTGGTATTGCTCTGGGTAGTTGGTGATCTAGTGGGGATTTGGAAAAGGTCAATCTTGGAAATCTTTCCTTCGACGTGCGCGCGTCTTTAATGGTAACAGCAGGGGGCTGTATATCCCTCGCCCATAGGGGCATTGATATTTGACAGTGAGGGGCTGTATATCCCCTGTCCTTAGTGGACGTGATAGACAGTGAGGGGCTGTATATCCCCTGTCCTTAGTGGACGTGATAAACAGTGAGGGGCTGTATATCCCCTGTCCTAAAAGGACGTGATTGGCGGTGGGGGCCATCTCTCCCAGTTGAATTATTCCACTCTCGAGTTCTTGGTTCTTGGATCTACTTTATCATTCCTAGTCCTTTGTGACTATCTGAGTTTTTCTACTCCTAACGGGAATTGGTTCTAACATCAACAATGGATGCTTGCTAACTATGTGGTGTGACTACTTAAGTGGATGACTTGTTTTGGAAGTTCTTTATCTCTATCTTTGCCTTGTTTCTTTTCTCTTTAACTTGATTGTTTTGAAGTGCTTTATCTCTGTTTTACTTTTAAAGGTTTGTTTTCATGTTACTGTTTATTTTGATGAGTGATGTTTTATAAGTTTGTTTTTGGAGAATTGTACCAGTTCCATTCCAGGGAACTGACCCGCCCCTTTCGGGGTGGGCTGCTTGGTTTCATCTTGCAGGTACAAATTGATTTACAGGTGGCCACGACGAGCATGAGTGATTGGGATGGGATTAGGTTTATGGAGAGTGAATGTGTTTTATTATAATTATGTTTATGTTAAGTTTTCTCGAAGTTCAGACCGTAACTTAGTTAATTGTAATGGTTGTAATTGGTGAGGTTGGTACCGGGTGTTTGGAGCCCGATGGTCTGTAGCACCTTTAGTTTATTTTCCGCTGTTGTTTTATTATTATAGGGGTGTTACAGAAAGTGGTATCAGAGCGTAGTTACGCTCTGAACCCGAGAAAACAAGCCGAGTGAAATACTTAGATTATAGGTGCACTTAAAACTGGGGAACTGGGGTAGAATTGGGAAGTGAGGACTCCAGTAAGGCACGACTCCTAACCCTTTTTGGAATTGTGAACGGTTCCTTTACACACTTTCCTTTTGTGAATGTCTGTTGTGTGTGATGTGTTGTTATACCGTTCCAACAATAAACTATAGAAAATATATATATATATAAGTTTGGAACATCCTATATTAAGTACGATAAGATTTTGGTTGAGATAAACCAAATATTAAGCTATTTTTCAAAAGCATGCTCATGGAGAATACATTGCTAAAAAAATGTAATCCTTTAAAAGCTAGTACACAAATTCCTGGAATTGTAAAGAATACTTTTGGTTGAAAACAGTATCCAAATAGAACTTTAAATAACTAAATTAGTATTGATATTATGTGGAAGTACTTCAACTCCTTTAAAGTTTGAAAATAAGTCTCATGAACTACTTGGTATCAATTTATTACCTAAAGATAATGTTTAAGATAAATCTTAAGTCTAGGAAATTATTGAGCTAACAAGAACTAGTAGCGTATTAGAAAAGATCAACATCTGAACTTGTAAAACACATTAAAACTCTATGTTAACCTTAGAAAGAAAACACATAAACCTAACACCCTACGAAAGTGCCTGGTGCGACGAACTCCTAGGCTGAAAGTAGTGGGGGTGCACACCCACTTCTGGAAGTTTAGGGGCTAGACAAGCCTTGTCATCTAACTGTAAATAATCTTCTACGCAGGTGATGGATTGTGTTGAACTTGAGGGGAAGTGGTGGTAAGACGTTACCCTCATGAAATCTTGAGCTAGGCATATTTCATTGCTAACCACCATGAACAAATCAAAATTTGTATCTTAAGATCCGGTATTAAAACTCATAAATGTAAAGGGTTTATTGAGTTAAATCTTTGGTGAGAAATACCTATATATGGGGGAAGGGGGTTAAGTTTGGGTACTCCAAGATACAACATCCACCCCTGATTGAATATAAAAAAAAAATCAATAAAAGAAGTTACTTAAAGATTGAGTGAAGAGAAGAGTAATACTAGACTAAATATCATTGATCCTTAAATACTTGAGTATTGAGCATCTTAAAAAAAAAAATAATAAATAAATTTTAGGATAAAGGAATCAGATTTTGGAAGAACTTCCTAAAATTCTGCCTTGGGTGAAGTTATATAATAAGTAAATTTTATGAAGTAAACACTGAATGATTCGTCTAAAATATGATAGTTAATTATAAAAACAATTGAAACTTGAAAAGTCATAGAAAATATTTATTTTATAGAGTTTTAACATATGGTTGGCTATAAACCCTTGAAGATAATTTTGGAAGATTATTAAATGATCTGAAATATTATTCTAAACTACTCAAGTATGTTACACCTGATTTATAGCTTGTTAATACAATGATATGATAAATGATCATATATGGACATATAAATTCGTATCAGACATTAAACGAATGGATATAATCATAAGATCAAATTTTATAATCACCAAGGAAATACAAATACATAACAATCAAGAGATACAGATATATGTAACGATCATAGATAAAATCAACGGTGCAGTTAAAATTCAAAACAAAGTTGGTTAATAAGTGTTGATTCTTTGATGGTGCCCGTTAGTAGCGGTACGAGGGCGTACCTTAGCTCTTTTAAGGGGGGATATGCTGGCATACTCCTCCTTCGTTATCTCATCCGGATTATGCCTCGTTGCATTGTTAGTAATGAGAGGTGTATGTATGTAGTAGTTTTACGTTGTGGCACAGTACTTTGTCACGTTTGTGTTGTTTTGCTTCAGTTTATACTTTGATTCACGTTGTTATGGTTTCGGTACTTTGATTTCGGTTACCCTTGAGTGGAATGTTGAAATGGAGATAAAGGATTGGAATGGTATGGAATATCATTGAAGTTATTATTGTCTCAGCACACCCGAAGCGGTGTGAGTGCCTATTAGTTGATTGTTAAACTTCGAGGCGAAGTTTCTTTAAGGGGGATATGTTAAATACCCCTAAATTAATTTAAATTAATTTAGGGGATTTCTTTTATTAAAAATTAAACTATGATATGGAATAATGAATATTAAATTATTATATGGAGTTGTGAAATTTATTTAGGGGTTTTCCTATTTAACCCTAATTATTATACATTATTATATGGTATTATGAATTTAATAATAAGATTTATAAGTCAATAAATCTTGGGAAAATTTCTAAACACTTCAAATATATTATAAAGATTTTAGGAAGTGTTGAACATTGTTTTGAAACATAAAAGTCAATATAAAATTCTAGAAACCTTAAAGCTTACTAAGCCTTGTTAGAGTTGACTTTTTGAGAATGGTCAAACCAGGCCATGAAACCTATACCAATAAATAGGTTATGAAAAACCATGAAGATCGATAAAAAGAACATTAAAAACGGATCATCCTAGCCAAAGTTATGCTAGATTGAAGTTTTGAATCAAAATTTTAAGAAGTGCCACGTGTCACTCTGTAATGGCGCCCACACTTAGCCGATTTCCTTCCCTGATTTTCGTAACCGATTTCACTTCCTAGCCCTAACTTTAGACGGCTATAACTTTTTCATTACTCAATATTTTTCCATTGCCATCTTCACCACTCTCTTCTCCTACAATTCCTCTTTCCAACCATTACTCATACAAACCCTAGATCTATATGAGTCAACCGGAAAATCGAGCCAAGTAGCCACCTTGCGAGACTGTTTCCAGAATTCCAGAATTTCCTTCGTTTTCAGGTAACTTGCGTCAATCATAACTTCTTCGTTAATCAACCAAAATTCGATTTCTTTAGCTCGTTGTAAAGATCTCTAATCCCTCTACAACTTTCTGTGTTTATGCCCAAGTCTGAATCGCAACCAGTTGGGAGATATAGAGGTCTAAAGTTTCGGTCTTAACAACACATAAATAACACCGAAACAGGAGGTAAACTCGTGTTTTGTAACTTCAATATCTTTCTGTATGGTGCGAGTTAGGTTTAGTTCTTGCTACCAATACGTAGATCTACAATTCTTCTTTCCAATGAGCCCTTACTCATTATCTAACTCGTTTTGTACTGCTAGTTATAGATCTGCAAAGTTGGCACCACGAATTGTATCAAGTTCGAGTTTTTTCCAGTTTTCTGATTTGGAATTCACCAAATTCGCACAATCCGGTGAGTCTCCGATCAAATTTCTCCGTTGTTGCTGTTCGTAATGTATTTCCGATCTAACCCATGTATCAATTTAGTCAATTACATGTTAGATTAGGAGAATTTGATCGAATTGAGTTCGAATCGAATTCTGTTTCCAGGAAGAACCCTAACTTCGAACTAAATTCGAAATCCACTGAATACCGCATTATAATTGGGGAAATTAGCATCATTGGAACCGAAATTTGATTACGAATCCATAGAAACGAGAATCATTCGATTTCGTTCTGTAGATTAGGAGATATTGGTAGATTAGTACTCGGCCCCTTCTTGAACTCGCTGAAGAACTCGTAACACAGGGGCCGTCCGATCTTGTTTTAAGAGATTGGACGGCCAAGATTAGATCTGGTGATTATAAGATTAAAGTTTCTATAAAAATCCAGTAAATACTTAACTTGTTGGGTTAATTTAAATATCTTCCCGAATGTATTTTGCCTTGAAATTTTAACCATAGGTTCCTTATTTAATCTAGTTTATTTTGATGTAAATTATTATGGTTTGGAGTTTTTAAACATAATTATGATTTTTACAAGTTACGGGTTTTCTAGAATTATTGGCTAAATTAAAAAGATATTTTTATGAAATAAAAATTTTATAATATGTCTAAAATGTTATAGTTACTGTATATTAAATTTGGGAATTTTTGGGCAATGGTAAAAGGTTTTAAAATTGTGTTTATGAGTTTTCATAAGAATAGCCTATAATATAAAGTTTTTAATGTAACCAAAAATTAAAGTATGGTTGTTAATTAACTTTTAAGCTGGGGAAATTAAGGGAAATTAAATTAACATTTTATAACAGTAAGTATAAAAGTTTTTGTATTAGTTTAAGAGAAGTGAAATTATGTACATATATGTATATATACTTACTTAAGTAGAAACTTATATAAATTAAGGAATTTAATTATCCTACATTTTACTTACTATATTATGGGAGTTGATATTTTTAATTAAACTAAGGGATAAAATAGTAACTTGGGTTAAATCAAGGAACTAAATTAATCTACATTTATATTAATTATAATATGGTAGTTAATATACTTAACTGAAACTAAGGGAAATACTTTATTTTATAACCATATTTTGGATGTAGGTGTGTGTAAAAGTTAATATAAATAATTAAATACAATAAAACTACATAAATAATGTTTTGTATAAATCCTAGTATATATAAATGTATACACAGTAAACATAATAAAATTAAATACCTTATAGGAAATATAATACGAAGGATTAATAAGTTAAACTAAACCTCTACATAATACAAATAGAAGAATATTATATGAGGTGGTATTAAATTATAGTAATGTATTAGGTGTAGACACCAAAAATTCTCACCCCATAAAGCAAATTCCGAAATAATAGGGGTCGTCGCCTTTCTTTTCAAAAACATATCAGCGTGCGTGCTAAAACGAAACCATCATTTTTTATTTTTTTTTTCAAAGCATTTCATAGAAACACGATTTTTTCGAAAATGAATTTCCAAATGACAATCCGGTTTTAAAACCATCCCTTTTTTTAGAGTTTATACCGTTTGAGTTAGAGCTCTTGTATTATTTCTCTCATTTGTATACTGAATTATGCATTAGTATGACTGGTCACTGTGTTTATTAAGAGAGCTATTGGTTTTGAGTTCAAATCTTGATGGAAGCAAAGAGTATTCTCTTATTTTATTTCAGCTCGTATCACAGTTTTATATCTATTTCTCCACTCAATACTGAGTGACGCGGTAGCATAGCTGGTTTGTATTTATGGGAGGTATACAAAAGCCCTCGGTTCGATACTCGGGAGTAGCATAACTCTGTTTTTTCTTTCTCGACCAAATAGATGTGGCCCATCCTCCTTGGGTCCGATTTTTGCACCCAACTCTCAATAAAGCCCATTTTGTTAAGTTAGCCCAACAAGAAAGCTAGTTTGACATTCTCTAGAAAACCCTAGTCTCTTATTATAAAGGACACAAAAAACCCTTACTGTACAGATCCCAAGACCCAGCCGATACTAGCCCCCGATATTCTTATTCCTCGATTCAAAAAAGCCCTTCCCTGTTCTTTTCAACTTCATACGCTTAAACCTGAAAGAAACCGAGAACAAGAAAATTCTTCTCGATCGACTTTCTTCCACCTAGAACCACTCTGTGAATACTCTCCATTCCACCACCCTTACCGTCATCTGAGTTTCTCCACGGTGGGTTTCAAAGAACAGATTATCAAACTCTGGTTTTGAAGTGTAGAATCCTGCCTGAATCCTCTTCTCCTCCCCTATTTTCCTTTCATTTTCATTTTGCTTCTTTTTATATATAGTCGTTACGTCCAAATCTCCAGAATCGGAGTTGTGAATCTCGATTTCATATGCTTCTGGTTCTGGCAAATGTGGAACATGGGTACAATTCTATACCTCTCGTTTTCATTTTTTCTTTTCCTTACGTTCGTGTGCTCCTGAACTGGTATGGACATAGCAGTCCACGAACAGATAAACTGAGATGCAATGCGAGCCTGAATTTCGATTTCAGTTCACATGGATTATGTTTGTTTTCTTCTCTTCCGATACGTTTACGCCCCTAATGCTCATAAGCATGTCATTTTGTCTGGAAATCTGGTACCGAATGGGAAGTGCTGTGTGTTGTGTTCGAATAAATTGATATCGCCTCCCTGAGATTCGATTTAAAGCCATATACTATTTTCTTCTCTATTCATGTATCTGTATCCACCGGCTCGTATATTACGTTCGGTCTGGGCTATGCCTGCGCAATCCGAATCTGCTCCCGACAGGAACCGTGTTGCCTGATTTGCTATTTTTTTAAGTTCAGTCAATCGATCATTCCCTCTGAGATTGAAGTCTCTTGCCTCTGTATGAAGTCCTGGGTACACTCAACTGCTACTGCAGGCGTTCACACCTTTCCATCTGATTTCATCCATTTTCTTTGTGATTACGTTCTTGGACTAATGCTTTGATTGCCTTGTGTATTCTGTTTTCTTTCCGATGATTTACTGCAGGAGGGTACTCCTCCTCCCTCCGGTGTTGCTCGGACCCAAGAGAACCTTCCTGTAATATATATCCTGCATCTGCAGGAGATAACCATTCTCGGTTTCGGTATATCATCTATAATCCTCACTACTTATGAACTCTGATCTCAGGATGTACGTGTGTGGAATGTATATGCATAAATCATTGCTGGTGTTCACTGTATTCAGATATCACTAAGAGTTTTATCTTGTTGTCTTCGATTGTACAGATCTGTATAGGGTTTTGTTTTTTGCCGTGGGAAAGTAGAGGTTTCTTAAGACCGAGGGGCAAATCATGCGGGGAACTCTCAATTGGTTTAAGTTAGAACTTTTCTGTTGCTGTTCAGAGGAATCCGTGGCATGGTTAATCTGTTGGATTGGAAATTCTATTACACTTATGCGGTTAGCTCATGATTTATTAAAGAGAAGAAACCAATGCTAACCTGGAATTAGAGTTAGCACCTTGCTGTTAAGGATTCATGACAGACCAAAGTTGAGTTAGTGATGGGTTTAACCTGCTATGCCATTTTGTACAGCCCAGGTTGATTATAATCTAGGATGTAATTTACTGATATGGTAACTAATTGAATGCGGATGATTGAATCAAGTTTCTATTGTCCTTTTAGCTGAACACCCTATCCGATCATCCAAAGAAAAGAATATATTAGATATTGAATGAGCAGAAATGAAAGATTTGAATAGCAATGTGTGGTGTGTGGTAGTTCTGTTGGCACCCATCACTGATTTCATTTCGGTCAGAATTTTGTTTGGTCATTAGAAGTTTTAAAACGCAAGAGATCCCATAAACTTCCAGTTTTGTTATGCCACTTCTTCACTTATCGATTTGATTTACTTTTCAGTTTGATTACTGTTTCGTTCATTCATCATGTATATAATGTCTTGTTCAACTCATTTCTTTGCATTCCTAACTATTGCTAAGCCTTAGTTATGATCCTTAGGTCCAAGCCACTAGGATAGAGGACCCCCTTGCCTGATAGACCATTGGCCTATCTCATGGTGGTGATATCCTAAACCTTAAAACACACATTATGTATAAGCAAACAATAATCCCTTTAGGATAGAGAATGTTCCCCTAGCCTGATAGACTATTGGCCTATCTCATGTGGTAACATTCTAAACCCTAAAATGTACCTAATACATGTATATATATGTAATTAAATCTCACTTCTGTTTCAGACCTCCAGCTCTTTAATTCAAAATACTCCTCTCTTAAGTTCAAAAATTGTCTCTCATTTCAGTAACCATTTTGTAAATACAAATTCCAACTTTTTTTATAAACTCATTTCCAACCAGATTTTCTTCTTGACAAAAATCATCTCAGGCCAAAATCTTCCCATCCAAACTTAGCCCACTTCCAAACTCAGCCCATCACAAATCTACCCAAAGTTCGATCCGGCCCAAGCCCACATCTCGGCCCTACCTAGCTTAACCCAAACCAATCTCGGCCTAATATAGAAAACAGCCCAAATTCGGCCCGTTAGCCCTTATCCCACAATCCAAGCCCAAGACCCAGGCCCAAATCCGAAGCCCAAATCCAGGGCCCAAAACCGAGGCCCAAACCCAACAAGGCCCAAATCCGAGGCCCAACAAGGCCCAAAATCATAAACAAGGCCATCAATCCCACATAAGGCCCGTCAGGCCCATCCGATCCAACTTTGACCAATCAAATTCTGACCAACCTGAA
Source organism: Limonium bicolor (assembly GCA_023374045.1). NCBI lineage: Eukaryota > Viridiplantae > Streptophyta > Magnoliopsida > Caryophyllales > Plumbaginaceae > Limonium > Limonium bicolor. Next base: position 147,520,343 of record CM041779.1, on the reverse strand, counting down.
CTTTGACCAACCCAGACGTTGACCAAGACCCAAACTTTGACCTTGACCCAATTTTTGACCTGGTCCAATTTTGACCTTGACCCAATTTTTGACCTGGTCCAACTTTGACCTTGACCCAATTTTTGACTTGGTCCAACTTTGACCTTGATCCAACTTTGACCAATCTGAACTTTGACTTTGACCAATCTCAACTTTGACCTAATCCAACTTTGACCCGGTCTGACTTTGACCCAATTCGTTTTTCAACCCCAACCCGAATTCAAACCAACCCAATTCAAACCCAACTCATTTCAATTCAGTCCAATTCCATTCAACTCGAATTCAATTCATCCAATTCAAACTCAACTTGTAAATCCTGTTCAAATTTCAAACTCAAAAATCTCTCTCCTCAGATTTCAATAATCATTTTATTCAAACTTCAGCAAGTTTTCAAAAGAAACCATTTTGTGGAATTTTAAAGGAAAAACTCTTCTCACATCCTAGAAAACTCTTCTCAAATGCAGAAAGTTCTTCTCATATATACAGAAAGTTTTCTCTTAAAATCATTTCTCAAAATCAGTGTTTCTTCATCGAGAATTCCGAACAACTTCACAAATTTCCTAACTTAGTTTTCAAACCCAAAATAAATTGTTTTCGGGGAACATAGGATGTCTAACACCTTCAAAGAACGTTTCTTCCTAGTTAGACATTACTCGTTTCTCCTCCAAATAAAAATCCGAGGCGGGGCACTGGGGTCGTAACATCCCTTGTCGCAGCCTGGATCTCTTTAGGGGCATTAGGGTGACAAACCTCCCCTAATTGCAGCCTAGATTTTTACAAGGCGGGGTGCTAGGGATGTAACTGTCTTCCTAGTTGCAGCCGGGATTTTAGAATCGTCTAACTCCCTTCCGCTCGATTTCAAGGTTTTCGGTTTTTAACGTTTTAAAACCCGGGAGTTAGAGACGTTATTAGGATCTGACCGAGAACATCTCATTCATGGTGTTTCTCTCTAAATCCTATTTTCGACATAAATTCATTGCCCCATCTTTCGAGCCTCGGCACTTACCATTAATTAAGTGTCGTGTTCGAGGGGGTACATAGGGTAATCCCTCGGGATTATCCGCCGTTTTACAACAAAAATGACTTTTCGGTTTTAAACTTTAAGGGAGACGATTTTGACAATCATTCCTCCAAACAACTTAACCCATCATCATCTCATTTCAAATCCCGAAAATCCCAAAACCTCAACTCTCTTCGAACCTCGAACCCAAAAAACCCAGGATCTCTCCCAAATTCCAATTGCCTCACATGCTCAAGTCATCATTCAAACTCCAATTCACCTTAAATTCAAATCATCTTGCGAATTCTAGCTTCTCTCAAACTTCTAACGTCTCACAGGCCCGAGCGCCTCACAGACTCGAACATCTCAATTTCTCCACCATTTTAAGATTCAAGCGTCTCACAGACCCGAGCGTCTCACAGGCCTTAACATCCCATCCCATCCCAACCGTCTCATAGACCCGAGCGTCTCACAGACTAATCTCTCACACCTCAAAACCCCAAAATCTCCAAAACTCAAATCTGAACTACGTAAGGTCTGATCTCAACAGGGAGTTGAGTACGTAGGCAACCCACACAGGGTGCGACCCCACATCAATCAAAATGCCATTTTCACTCAGCCATCTCACCTCCAAGCAACCCCGTATTGTCTCACAGACCTGAGTGTCTCACAGACTGAGTGTCCCACAGACTTTGTTATTCCAATGATTCGAATATCTCACAGACCAGAGCATCTCATAGACCCGAGTGTCCCACAGATCCGAGTGTCTCACAGATTTTGACATCTCAAGATTTCAAACGTCTCATAGACCCGAGCGTCTCACAGACTACAACACCCCACACATCAAGCTTTTCTAAAAACCCTCAAACATCAAAATCCCAAAATCCTAAACGTGAACTACGTAAGGTCTGATCTCAACAGGGTGTTGAGTACGTAGGCAGCCCATCTAGGGTGCGACCCCATTCCAATCAAAAAACCCTTTTCCCACTCTAAGGTGTTCTCCATACCTCTCAAAACTTTCAAATCCCCTTTGACTCCCACAAACCCTCGACTTCTTCAACTCTCAAAATCAGACTCCTAATCTTTCATTCTATACTCACTTGAATTCACCGACTCTTCTTCTTGGCGCTAACTTGGCAGAAAAGCTCGCCTCATCCACTCTCTCTCGCTTCCCGTCCTAATCCTACCCTTGGCTTTTAAATGAATCTCTTTAATAAGGTTTTGAAAGAAGGTAATCCCGACAATTGGAGACCGAGGTTTCCTCGGGCACCAATCCGAAGTCGTGGTCGTTGCCACTTCTAAGGGGTGTAACCCAGTGCGAACCCACAATAGAATCTCTGAAATGGCCAGATAAGTCCTATCTATAGGCAACAATCACAGAGTCAATTAACGGTTCTTAGAACCCTCATCTTTCCTTCCTAGTTCCTTAGGTCAAACTAGGTGGCGACTCTAGTCAACTTCCGCCTTTAGGGCATAAGTCCGTGTGGAGCCCATCGAGAGCGGGTGTAGTGTACACTTGCACTCCCCTTCATGCTTTCTGGGAAAGATGGACGATTTAGTAGGTATTTGAGGGATGCCAGAATAACGGGTTCTCACCCCCCACAGAATGGCATTTTCTAGGACCTCGGCTTTTCAGTCAGATCATATTATATAGACCCCCCTCATACCGAAAAATCACCCTCCACATTAGGCTTAAAGAGTTACCTTTAAATTTCTAAGATTCATATAAACAGTGTTAAAATACATGTATATATTTAGTCAATGACCACAATGTAATCTATAATTGGGTTAAGAAATTAATAAGTTAAAATTTAGGAGTATTTGTAATTAGATTACATAAAGTGTTACACAAATAGATCTTATTATATAATTAATAATAAAATGAATGAAATACTTTTACATTTAAATGTTCTTATTATAAAACAATAATAAAATAAATGAGTTACTTTTACATCCAAATGTGAAGAGGGATTATTAAGTCTAGATTTAATCATCTCTTGACATTTATAGTATTGAGTAATAACTTAATATTTTAAGATAGAATCATTAAAAGGATTATGATATAAACTATATTAAACTATGATTTGGGGAATTTATCTAAATAATAATCCTTAAGTTTCTTGGCATTAGATAAGCCATATGAAATACATTTGTAACGTTTGTTACCAATACTTAGGATGTGAGTTTATAAATAAGTGATGTACATAATAGTTAAAGATTTACAAAAAGGTTTGCAAATAGAAATTTGATACTTAAAATCATTGAACCTTTAATTAGATGAAACTAGGTTACATAAGATATTATATTAATATACTTTACGGTGATGGGAAGTAATGATGGGTTATTTGAATATAAAATATGAGAATTTTCATAATAGATTATTTTATTAAATAATTAACAATTTCGCTTATGAACTAGAATTTAATTCTTTGATAAATTCTACTCTATGTAGATATATTGTTCATCCTAGATACAATAAAGGAAATTAATTTATTAGGTTATTCCTTTGAAACCTTAGGTTTTGTAAAACAATTTAAAACGTATTTAAGGCTTAAGTTTATTGAAGTTTAGTACAAAAGGATTATACTTAGTCTATAGAGTGTATGTGTGTAAAAAATAAAACATTTAGGAGAATAAAGGTAAGTAAGGATACATAAAAGGTATGTTTAAACACCTTATTACATAGGTAATAATTAAACAAATGATGTACCTTGTGAATATTAAATGTAAGAGTTCGATAAGTCTAAGTTAATAATAATATAGTTATTTCAATACGAGAGGTAATTCAACATCTTATGGCAAGATTATTAGACGGTTATAATAGGAAGTCATTCTGAGCTAAGGATATGATAATTGAGTTTAGTGGCTCAATTAAGTTATAATAAAAAGTATCTACAACACTATGATTCCAATATACAAGATGTAGATCTTAATTAAGTTAAGGGGGAACCTAATCATGATGGTTTATTTGGTAATATTGATAAAGTACATAATCATTACATTGTGAATTAATAGTATAGTATTCTAAGATAAACCTATTATAGGTCATGAGATGATGTTTATTCTAAAGTAAGAATAAAAGTATTGAGCTTAAGAATTGTTATTGAAATTCTAAGATTGGTTGAAGAACATATAATGCACTTATGTTATAAAGGTCTTTTATGTAGGAATTATGGTTAAGTATGGGTAAAGTGGATAAGGGTGGAACAATTAACAAGTGTTAGTAAAATACATTCCTTGGTCTTACCCTTGGGCTATACAACCTTCTAAAATAAGTCAAAGGCTGTACATAACATTTAAGCGAGGGCTTATAAGGTAATTGAGATTTGGAAATAAAGAGAGAGGAATTTATTTAAGTTTTACCTAGGGTACGGGTTATTGATAGTAAGTTATCTTTAATGTTCCTCAGAGAATTGTTGAATGTTTGCACGAGTATACTAGAACTGCTACAACATTGACCAGGTACGATTTCTCGTACTTAGCTTGATGTGTTTTGGACTTTATGGAATGTTTTGTACGATTTCTCGTACTACGTTATTTTGGCTGATTGACTTGTGGAATGTTTTGGAAAACACTAACTGGCTTTAAGAGGAACTTCTAAAAAAGGAAATGGTTGTGTGACTGACTCAGCTTGTGTGACTAACTGAGCCTTGGATGTGGAACTCACTTGGGTATTGGTTCCTTCTATTTGGTGTCCCGTTAGACATTGACTGCTTAGGGTTTACGCTTCTGCACTCTGTAGGACTGAGTGTTTTGGTATTGCTCTGGGTAGTTGGTGATCTAGTGGGGATTTGGAAAAGGTCAATCTTGGAAATATTTCCTTCGACGTGCACGCGCTTTAATGGTAACAGCAGGGGGCTGTATATCCCTCGCCCATAGGGGCATTGATATTTGACAGTGAGGGGCTGTATATCCCCTGTCCTTAGTGAACGTGATAGACAGTGAGGGGCTGTATATCCCCTGTCCTTAGTGGACGTGATAGACAGTGAGGGGCTGTATATCCCCTGTCCTAAAAGGACGTGATTGGCGGTGGGGGCCATCTCTCCCAGTTGAATTATTCCACTCTCGAGTTCTTGGTTCTTGGATCTACTTTATCATTCCTAGTCCTTTGTGACTATCTGAGTTTTTCTACTCCTAACGAGAATTGGTTCTAACATCAACAATGGATGCTTGCTAACTATGTGGTGTGACTACTTAAGTGGATGACTTGTTTTGGAAGTTCTTTATCTCTATCTTTGCCTTGTTTTCTTTTCTCTTTAACTTGATGTTTTGAAGTGCTTTATCTCTGTTTTACTTTAAAGGTTTTTTTTCATGTTACTGTTTATTTTGATGAGTGATGTTTATAAGTTGTTTTTTGGAGAATTGTACCAGTTCCATTCCAGGGACCTGACCCCCCCTTTCGGGATGGGCTGCTTGGTTTCATCTTGCAGGTACAAATTGATTTACAGGTGGCCACGACGAGCATGAGTGATTGGGATGGGATTAGGTTTATGGAGAGTGAATGTGTTTATTATAATTATGTTTATGTTAAGTTTTCTCGAAGTTCAGACCGTAACTTAGTTAATTGTAATGGTTGTAATGGTGAGGTTGGTACCGGGTGTTTGGAGCCCGATGGTCTGTAGCACCTTTAGTTTATTTTCCGCTTGTTTTATTATTATAGGGGTGTTACACACAAGTTCCCCAATATGTCCTAATACCATTTAGGCACTTAAACTCACCTTAAAACATTCCACCAAACTCATTAATTCACCCACCAAAGATCCCTTTAAACATTTACTCAATTCTTACTAAAACTCCTAGCACTTAACATTTAATTCCTTACATTCCTAACACATAACTTTACCTAGAACTTCAACTAACCCAAGTGTTCCTCCTTAACAGCTTAACCACTCCATAAACATCATTATTCATCCTCATACCTTTTACCAAAACTTTCTCTAGTCATGTACTCTAGTTGTCACCTAAGCCATTTCAAGGTTCTACACCCTATTTCCTTCAAACTTCGCACAAGTTTCCTAGCTTCTCTTCTCATGGTCTTGGTGCCTAAAATTCACCATTATAACCCCTAGTTCCTCCTAGACATACCTAGGTCATCCTAATTCTCAAGAACACCTTGAACATATTCTTTTCCATCAAAACAACTCCTAAAGTTTTCTAGTACTCCCTTAGTCATAAAATCTCCCTAGAACATCTTAAACACCAAGTTCCTTCACCAAATTTATCATAGCTTCTCTAGTATATTACTACACCCAAGCATTTAGGTTTTCCACCATTAAACATCTATGAAGACTCAAATCTTTAATACACAATCTTAGCACACAACTCACACCCACACTTCACTACATCATAAATATAGTGCATAAACTTAAATTGCTTGGCACTTAGGCCCTTAAATGCATAAATCTTAAACACTGAATTTCACATAAATTAGCCTTTGACCTGCAAATACACACAACAAGGCTCCCATTGAAATATAAATGCTCTTGTAATTCACCCTGTAATTGTCTAACTATCTCATTTCCCATTTGCTCTTTAATCACAAGTTCTCAAATATAACCATTGATTCTCCTAGGTTTTATAGTCCCTTCCTAATATAGACTCTAAGCTTAACTTATCATGTATCTAAATCCCATTCCCTTAAACAATAAAACACCTTAAGGTAAGACATTTACCTTGTTCTTTTACAAGCTCCACAAACTTTCCTCCTTAGTTTTCCTTGTTTGATTTTCGGCCACCAATTAAATTTTCCTTGCCAATGTTCTAATCAATATACAATGACTCTCATGAGTGCTAAATAATACACTAACCTTAAGGAATCACTCCTAGGTTAAAAATGTGTTTTAAGGTATAAAAATGAATATTTACCTTTGAAGTCTTAGCCTAAGCTTGGATATGAATCAAGAAGGACCTCCTCTAGTCCTTCGGGAATAGAAACAAGCTAGAACAAGGTATGAAAACAAGGCCCCATGAGTGGTAATTTTCAATAACGGAGAAAAGGTGATCGAAAACTAGTTTTTCTTACATTTTCCTTACCTTAAGAGAATGGAGATGCTAATGAAGTCTTCAAGCTTGTTTTTCATCCTTTAATGGTGGTTTTCCTTGGCACCAAAATGAAGCTTTTGGAGATTTGAATGGATAGAAAGAAAGAGCTTGAGCTAACTAAGAGAAATATGTGCTTGGTTTTGATTTTGGAGCTAAAATGAGTAAGTTATGGGCAAGGCAAGATGGAGCTAGCATGGGGGCTGTTCTTACGTGAATGCAGAAGAGAGGAGGCAGATGAAATCGGTGAGAAGAAGAAAGAAATGAAGAAAGGAGGAGAGAGGTGAGTTAAAAGAGATATTTTCTTTAAAAGTAAATAGTAACCACTTTACTTTCCCTCTTCTTTTACAATCTTGGCAGCCACACTTAGGTGACTCACCACCTTAAAATCGGCCCCCTCTTATAATAGGCATATTTATGGTCTTGTTTGACCAATTAATTGACTTATGTTGACTTAATGCTAAACTAGCACTATTTGAGCACTATTCAAAAATTAGTGCACAAATTTGTGAAAATTTTTGATTTCCCATTGATTTAAGCTTCATAATGTGATACTAAGTAGTACACAAGTTTATTAAGGTGTAATAATGGGCATTTAGCCACTCAAAACCTCTTTCTAAGACAATTTTCAAAAATGCGCTTTAAGAGTCCTTAAAGCACAATTTGTGTTTTAACTTGTTTTTGAGCTTCGTTTTCTTTGGTAATTGGTTTAACTTGTCTATTAACATGTTACTAAGGTCTAAGAATGATATTTGGGTGTTACCCAAAGCTACTCCAAGCTTAGAGCATATTTTTGCTTAAATTGCTCTTATGGTGTCTCCTTATGTTTCTTTAGTTTAAATTGTTTCCTAATGTTTCTAAGGCTTTATATAGCCTACTTATATCTTAGTTTATCATCTAGACACCATATCTAGGTTTGGGGTATTTCATCACAAGAGGTCAACGGTTCAAGGCTAATGATAAACAACCTTTGTAGTTTTTGCTTTCTTCCTTCATTCTTCTCTTTCTTTTTTATTTGTAATTTTCAAAATCAGAGTATTTGCAAAGTAAAAAATCCAAAAACCCAAAAAAATATGTTTCTTTCCTATTTTTGATTGCTAGATTATTTTCGTTCCACAAAAAAATGAAATGGATTTAAAAAAAAACAAAGAACTCATATATTTACCTTAGTTATCTTCTTTTTTTATTATTCATTCCTTTTTTCTAGATAACTTCTTTTTTTATCCTTATCCTTTTTATTCTCCTAACTACTTACTTGTTTTCAAATTTAAAAATTCAAAAAGAAAAAGAGTGAAAATCTTTACTATTTTTACTAGTAATTATTTTATTAACAAAACAATATTTTTCTAAATTCCTTCATTTTTGTTTATTGACTTTGAAACTTTTACTGTTAGTATTTTAGTAATTTAATCATTTTTTGGATAAATTTTTACTTTTCTTTTCAATCTTATCTCTTATTTCCTATTAACTAGTTTGTTTATTTTCAAATTCAAAGATTTGTTAAGTTGTTAAGATTTTTGAGCCTCTTGTTGATCTACTCCCCTCTATATAATCACTCTATACCATACCGTTGTTATAAGGGGGATATTCAAGCATACATGATCCAAAAACCTTCACCCGACGTACATCACTTTTGTCATATTCTTCCATGTTCCATTAATGCTACACCTTGAGGCACAGTAAACTCCATACGTTACTTTTTTGCTCATCTGTTTCCCATCCCGTTGCAAGCATTAAGGGAGCATCGTTTATTTTTTCACATCATTTCCGTCTATCATCTACCATCCCCACTTGGACTCAAACTATAGCCATCATTCACCTCACTGTCATGCTCTGTTGTTCCTCACCGCTGTTAACGGTGTCACACCTATGCTTTACGTTATGCGCATCATTCACGGCAACATTCCTCCATCGTGAACTTCTTCCCACATAATGTTGCCGCTCTGTTGTTGAACACTAGCCAAAACGTTATAGTCTCCTCGCTCGATCATCTACAATCTGTGTACAAGCTTGACGTCATCACCTTTATCGGCTTCAACACTACACAATTTTCACCGGCCACCTATCTCCACAGTAAAGCGTCTGCCCATAAATCATTGTTCTTGAATACCTGCTGCCTGCTTCGTCAAACAAACACCACCAGAAGTTTCTCCTTTCCCTTCGTTGAAGATCCAACGCAACCACGCACCAACAGTCTTGTATGGAGTCCACTACTGTATCATCTTCAAACGGTATGATGCTACAGATCGTGTTCTTTATGAAGTGGATTCAGACGCTTGTATGAGACCCGAAGCAGTCATATGCCTCCCACCCTTGCGGTCTTTGGGTGACCTGTCCTGAGCGTTTCTTTCCCATATCAGACAGACGTGGAGAACAAGAGTTTGAGAGAGATGGAAAAGGGAGTGGAACAAGGTTGAGATCTTGATGTTGCCATCAGTTTAGTCCATCATCGCCGCCGTCAACCACTGTTCCTGGAGTCTGCCTATCGTCATCAGTTGGAAGCTGTCGGGCCATTGCTTACTTCCGCGCGCATAAGGGAAAGAGAAGCAGGTAAAGGAAGTGGGTAATATTCCATGCGTAGCATCCACTCTATGATAAGATTGAAGAGGAGCCTGAAGTTGATCTGGAGCAGAGGTATGCACGAGGAGAAGAATCATGTGATTACTTTTAGCAGGTAACTCTTTTTTTCGTTCACTTCTACTTAGTCAAAGGTCACGACTGCTTATGCAAATATACAGTGCAAGAATAATTATGGCATAATTCACATATCACATCCATAATCAATAATTAATCACGTGAGTGAAATTATTAATGAATAGGTGTCGTGTGTGTTTGTTGTTTATGCGTTTTTGAAGTTAGTTTGAAAAGTTCTAGTTTTAACCATATTGATGTTCATGCGTAAGAATACAATTTCAATTTAATAAGTTTTTGTCTATAACCAGAAAATATAAAAAAAACAAACAAAGATGATCGCGACCTTTCATAATGCACTGAAAACTACATGATAAAAATAATACCATAACTAGTTAGCCTTAGAATTATATTAGTAAAGGAAAAGAACTTTTAATAGGGTAATGAATGGAATATGAACCTTAAAAATTTCATATCAAGCCCCCGAACCCATAACTCTAAAAATTGTAATAATATTTCCTTTCCAAGTTTAAAATGTAACACCCCTACTACGCACATAACTATACTTGGAATCGCAGCGGAAAAATAAACAACTAAACGATTGGTGCTACAATGCCGTCAACCACCCACGTGGCTAACAAGGCTGAATAAATACAATCGTACGGTCTGATGATCAGACTCCCGAGCATAGAACTAACAACCATATATATAACAATATAATACCGAGTATTTACATAATCCTTCACTGTTTAATTCACTGTAAACCGTCACCAACAAGTATATAATACGCCACGGGTGCACAGGCGCAACCGGGCTAACATCCAAAATACTTCAAAAGTAAACTACTCTCTAGGACCTAGAGCCACTCTGCCTCTTCGATCCTCATCCTGCAATAAAAATATGGAGCCCCGAGGGGGTCAGCACCTTTGCTGGTATGGCTAACGCGCAGCCCATCGACTACCGGGATACGCGCAACCAATTGTCAGGATGACATGATATTTATTTTAAACACACAACACATACATATATAACATAAAAGGGTATTGTACACATCAAAACACACATCACAAACATACAAATCCTTTTAGGGAGAGAACCAACACAGTTAGTCCCCATTGAGAGCTTCGAGAATGTTGCCACGCTCATACTTAGCTCGTTACACAACTCGTTACCGTCCGGTTAGATTGAACGGTTAACTTAACACAAGGTGCCCCGGATATAGTGATCCAAGCACACCGAAACAAAACATATAGTATGCCCCTGTGGCCCGACGTGAGTCAGTAAAATAGCCTTGGTTAAGGGAAGGTTAGAAACCAAATTGGAAACTTAACCATAACATACAGAGAGAATCGAACCGGTATGACATCGACTCCCATACTCACACGCGTGGCCGGAACAGACCGGACTCCCACTTCCCCCGTTAGCCCATGTTAGTAGTTCAACATTGAGCACAACAACAATTCACAATAATAGGTCAAGTCTTGTTAGACACTCACATGGGAAGAGAGAGTCATAATTAACAACATATTAAATTTAACAACTGTAAACTCTTTACATGGTTAATCTTACAAAGTCATAAACACACAGAAAAACAAACAACACACAAGCCGGTGTAAACCGGTAGGCAACAGACTGCAAGAAAACCATACCTTGGTCCTTGCCTCGACGGATTTCCACCTTGAGAATCCTAAACACATTAGTAATGTCGGTTAATTATTTATTTAACTTCAAACTTACTAAGTATTAACATGATTGTATGACATGTTTTAATGCCTATCTTACCCTAGGTTACCTTCATTATACACTCTAGGTTAATTACATAAGTCACATTCATTCTGTTTTTTTTTTACAAGTTTTGGTCCGACCGACCCACCGTCCGACCCACAACTGGGTCGGGCCCTCCCAGTGGTCTTCGGGTCTGATAAACTTTACCTTGACCGACCCACGTCCGACCCACCATTCTGGGTCGGTCCATGTGCGAACATTTTCCCAACGTTTTACAGAGGCTCGACCGACCATGTCCGACCCACCCTTTTGGGTCGGACCGTCACCGAACATTTTCCTAACATTTTACAGAGGCTCGACCGACCCACAAACTGGGTCGGCCCCTGGGTCGGTCGCCTACTAAACTTACCTAAACTTGCCAATTCTTCACCAAACTTCTCCTAAGGCCTCTTAAGGCTTCCTAGCAACATTTGGTAACCTTACATCCACATACAACATCCATGAAACTCATTTTCTAATTCCTTAAAACATTACTTATTTCCTTGTAAAAATTCCTTAACACTTATGTTATTTTATACTAGGTTCCTAGATGGTGTTTCTCACCTATGGTAACTACTATCCCAAAATGCTTTCTCCTTGTTTAAAACATCATCTCCAAGCATCATCTCTCACAACTATCTCCTTATATCATACTTCAAATCCTTTCTCAAGTTCCTACATTCTCCTTAGTTTACCAAAGTTTGCCTAAGTCTTTACCTAAGTCCAAAACGGCTTTGGTACATACTAAAATCTCAAGACCATGCCTAAGTCCCTATTACACTCTAGAGTACTTCCTAGTTCATCATAATTCCTTTAAAACATCTTGAACTCCTTATTCATTTCCTACACTTTCTAACTCACCAAACTTATGTAACCACTTAGAACTTCTACTTCCTACCTAGATTTGACATGGGTTCCCCTAGAACATTACCATGCCTAAACACTTTACCTTCTCCTTTAAACACACAAGAACACCCAAAATCACCAAGAACACTCTCATACACAATTTCACCAAATTTACACTACATCACAATATAGTGCATAACTTAAATTGCATGGCACTTAGGCCCTTAAAATGCATGGCTCTTAGGCCCTTAAGTGCTTAAATCATAAACACTGATTTCCACAATATATATGCCTTTAACCTGCAAATACACTCAACATACACATATGCCCTTTACTAGTCTCTTAAGAACACTTCACTAAGTCATTCCCCATTGGCTCTTTAGATAGTTTTAATAAGCATTATAAGCTCATTTCTCCTAAGGCATTAAAATAGCATTAGGTTAGTAGATTTACCTCTTTTGCAAAATCACTTCTTTCTTGTTTCCTTTAGAAACCAATAGAGTACTTGATTCCTTGACAAGTTCTAAAACAATATACAAACTATAATGAGTATTTAAGCTATAGGCTTCATCTCATTGTAAACCCTAATTTGACATTGTTTCAAAAACATTAATGTAGTTGTTTTACCTTGTCTTTGAAGAGAGTTTGGATATAAAACAAGAGAGGACTCCACCTAGTCCATGAAGAGTAGAAAATGAAGCTAGAACAAAGTCACACAATGAGCCATACCAATGTGTATTTTCGGACATGACAAAAACAAGGAGGAGGAAACTTGATTTTTGTTTGAGATTCCTTACCTAGAAGCAAAGGAGAGTAATAATATGTCAAAATATAAGCTCAAGCTCCTTCAATGGTGGAACACCTTGGCACCGAAATGGAGCTCTTGGAGTTTTGAGAAGATAGGAATGAAGAGCTTGATGAGAGGAAGAGATTGGTGGTATGTTTTTGATTTGGACAGTGAGCTAGGTTTAACAAGTGGTCAAAGCTTGTGTTTCAATGGTGGTAGTGGTTTATCGTGAGAGAACAAAGAGAGAAGGGAGAAGAGAGTGGGAAACCGTGTGAGCAAGGAAAGGAAATGAGAGAATGAAGATAGAATTTGCTTTTAGAGATATTTATGTGTTAAAGTAAAAAAGTAGCGTATTTACTTATCTTATCTTACTTAATACCTACTAAGAGAGTAGTGGTGAGTCACCAACCTTAGAAAACCGGCCCCCTAAGTATAATGAGGGTAATATAGTCTTTGTTTGTCAATTTAATTACTATACAACATATGTTACAAATTAGCTTATAAAAAGTACTATTCACCTATACAAGGCACATAGAAGTGAAATTTTTGATTTCCCACTAATATAGCCACCCAAATGTGATACTATATAGTACACATATATATTTAAGAGTAATGATGGACATTTAGCCATTCAAAACTCATTTACAAGACAATTTTTCAAAAACGTGCTTTAAGACTTCTTAAAGCACATTTTGTGTTTTAACTTGTTTTCAAGCTTGGTTTTCTTTGGTAATTGGTTTAATAAGTTCATTAGTATATAAATGAAGTCTTGGTAAGCTCATTAGGCCTTACTCAAGTTTATCCCAAGCTTAAAGCACATTTTAGCTCTTATTGACTTTAAAGCACATTTGTGTTTCCTTTTGTTTAAATTTGTTTAGTAAGGTTTCTAAGACTCTTTTAGTCTTGTTACACCCTATTTAGGTGTTTAAACAACATAACTAGGTTTGGGGTATTTCAATCTACCCCCCTTAAAAGAACTTTGTCCCCAAAGTTCATACTTCCACTTAACATTAAACATTAGAACATGAGAACACATATTAACAACACTTCTATATCACATTAACAACATCTTACATCATACGGACACGTGGTCCAAACAACAAAACATCACAACATCATTCAGACTCAGCGGTCTGTAACATTAACAACATGACAATACAACATGACAATACAACACAGACAATGTATTCAAATACATGTCATATACATAACCGAAACGGCTCTCCCCCCTTAAATAGGGGTACGCCCCGTACCCTATACATACAAATACTAAGAAGTAAACAACGACGGGTACTTCGCCTTCATCTTATCTTCCAGCTCCCAAGTGGCCTCCTCAACGTCCTGGTTAGACCAGAGAACCTTCACCAGTCTCACAGACTTATGGCGAGTGTCTCGAGTCTTAGTGTCCAGAATCCGTACCGGAGTCTCCACTGATCGCATGGTCGGCTCTAAAGTTAGCCTTTCAGGCTGAAGCACATGAGACGGATGAGACATATACTTCTTCAACTGGGACACATGAAATACATCATGTACCTTGCCCAGCTCGGCGGGTAAATCAAGTCTATAAGCTACCGGGCCGATCCGCTCCGTCACAACATAAGGTCCCACATATTTTGGGCTCAACTTGCCTTTCTGGCCAAAACGAAACACTCCCTTCATGGGGGATACTCTCAAAAATACCTGATCGCCCACGGCGAACTCCAGGTCACGTCGGCGCACATCTGCGTACGACTTTTGTCTATCCTGAGCTGCTTTCATATTAGCCCTGATCTGGCGAACTTCTGCCTGAACTTGCTCAAGATACTCTGGTCCTATAATGACCGTCTCACTCGACTCATCCCAGCATAATGGCGTGCGGCATGGTCTACCGTACAATGCCTGGAAGGGAGACATCTTGATCGATGCATGATAACTGTTGTTGTAGCTAAATTCGATCAGATGTAACTTATCAATCCAGCTGGTCTGAAAGTCAAGTGCACATGCACGTAGCATATCCTCAAGTGTCTGTATGGTGCGCTCACTCTGACCATCGGTCTGTGGGTGAAACGCCGTGCTCAATTTCAGTTCAGTACCAAGTGCCTCTCGTGTAGACTTCCAATATCTGGATAGGAATCTGGTATCTCTGTCAGATACTATCGTCTTTGGTACACCATGATGTCTAACAATCTCTTTATCGAACAATTCTGCTAATCTTGCCACTTTCCAGGTGTCCTTCATCGGAATGAATCGAGACACCTTGGTCAGTCGGTCAACTACCACCCAAATCATATTCAGACCTCCCCTTGTAGGCGGAAGCCCTACTACGAAGTCCATAGATATGTCATGGAACTTCCACTCCGGCACTGGCATTGGCTGCACCATACCACCAGGCCGTCGGTGCTCAAACTTGACCTTCTGACAAGTGAGACACCTCAACACATAGTCATTTACATCCTTTTTCATTCCAGCCCACCAGAAGTATCTTTTCATACCTTTATACATCTTTGAAGCTCCGGGGTGAATCGAAGTAGTAGAACAATGGGATTCACTCAATATGCGCTCCTTCAGCTCAGCGCTACTCCTGGGTATACACAATCTGCCATTAAGCCTAATCAGGTCATCATCGTGGAGTCTGAAGTCGTACTTCTGACCCTCGAATGTGCCATCAGTAAGCTTCTGTCTGATCTCCATCATATACTGATCCGTCATCTGAGCACTCCGCACCTCTTCAACCAAGCCAGTATGAGAGACTAGCGAATGGAGAGAGTGTGCTCGGCGACTCAATGCGTCAGCTACCACATTTGCCTTACCCTCTTTGTACTGTAAATTGATGTCGTAATCATTCAGGAATTCAACCCACCTTCTTTGCCTCATGTTCAACTCCTTCTGAGTGAACAAGTACTTTAAACTCTTGTGGTCAGAATAAATCGTCACACTTACCCCATACAAATGATGTCGCCATATCTTCAGTGCGAAGACAATGGCCCCCAACTCTAAGTCGTGGGTAGGGTAGTTCTCCTCATGCTTCTTCAGCTGTCGGGAGGCGTAAGCCACGACCTTCCCGTGTTGCATCAACACACAACCCATACCCCTGCCTGATGCGTCGCAATAGACCTCAAAACCATCTGGACCGTCTGGTAATGTCAGAACCGGTGCAGATGTCAGAGCATCCTTGAGACTCGCGAAAGCCCTCTCACAGTCGACTGTCCACTCGAATGGTGCATCCTTCTTCATCAAGGAAGTCATCGGCTTCGAGACACTGGAGAAGTCCTTCACAAATCTCCTATAGTAACCTGCCAGACCGAGGAAGCTCCTGATATCGGTAACTGTCTTCGGCCTAGGCCAGGTGCGCACTGCATCTATCTTTGCCGGATCAACAGCGATCCCGGCCTCAGATATCACATGTCCAAGGAATGATACTTGGTTCAACCAAATTCACACTTAGAAAATTTAGCATAAACTGATTTCTCCTCAAAGTTTGTAACACATCTCTCAGTGGCTTTCGTGCTCACCTTCGATTTAGAATACACAAAGAATGTCATCGATGAAGACTACCACTGATTTGTCCAATGATCTTGGAACAAACGGTTCATTAAGTCCATGAACTTTGCTGGTGCATTTGATAAGCCAAACGGCATAACGTGAACTCATAGTGCCCATACCTAGTTCTGAAAGCGTCTTTTCGATGTCACTGTCACGGATGGCAATCTGGTGATATCCGGAACGTAGGTCTATCTTGGAGAACACTGATGCTCCCTAAGCTGATCAAATAGATCGTCGATGCGTGGTAAGGGGTAACGGTTCTTCACCGTCACAGCATTCAGCTCCCGATAATCAATACATAGGCGGAGGCTACCGTCCTTCTTCTTCACGAAGAGGACCGGCGCTCCCCATGGTGACACACTAGGGCGGATAAGCCCTTGTCGAGTAGGTCTCTCAGCTGCTCTTTGAGCTCTGTCATTTCTGCTGGAGCCATGGTAAGGTGCTTTCGCAATGGGTCCGGTGCCCGGAACTAAATCAATCTCGAACTCAACCTCTCGTGCGGCGGCATGCCCGGCAGTTCCTTAGGAAATACATCAGGAAACTCCGACACCGGCACATCTGGCTAAACTCAGGTCTCTCCTGTCTGGACATAGCAGAGGTATACATCACTCCCTCGTCGTAACTCACGATACATAGCCATGGCGGTGATGATCTGAGTCGAAGGCTCCCTGGGCCTCTGGCGGTAAGTATGGTACCCCAGATGGACTCGAAGAAAGCAGTCGATGCTCGGCACACAGGATTCTGCCCCTTGTGCCGCTCCAACCAGTTCATCCCGACATTACATCAAAGCCTAGTCCGTCGAACTCTATCAAGTCGATCGGAAACCCCTCCAGATTCGAACAACAGCATCTCGGTAGTAGCGGGTACATCTGATGCTCTTTCGACGGGAGAGTGACCACGAAGTCTGGCATCTCTTCACCATCTAACCCAGCCTCTTCGCAAATGATAGCGAAATGAATGTATGTGAGGCTCCAGAGTCGAACAAGATCGATGCATCCCACGCCATTCACTGAAAGGTACGGTGAGGATTGTGCCGCTCTTGCCGGCTCTGCCTTATTGCAGACACTCAGTATACCTCCGTTCCGAGTGCACAGCCTAATTCATGGCCAACTAATAGTATTGGGTAACAAACGGTTTATATGCTTCAAACAACTCCACTTTATTCATAACACACTCCTTTTACACATTTATTGGCTTATACTGTCGCCATGATTCACACTTAAACATCCTTAATACATACTGGTTTGTCACTAATTATACAAGGCTTAAAAACTGTCTGAAAGTCAAATTCAGACGTCCGGGTTTCATTGTGTGGCATTGATCACCGCCGACGGTGCGGTATTCAGTTTGATCTTTCTGATGCCATGGGTATAGCATCCTTGATTGCCCACCCATGATTAATACATCTCCGATTTTAGCAATAGCTTCTTTGCGAGCTGAGTCAGCACGCTTCTGCTCGCCATCACAAAATACTGCGGTATCACCAATGGACCAGACACCACGGGTCACTCCCTTACTTAGAGACTCGGGTGACTCGTCCTTGTCTTGGTGCATACCCAACCGTCCACCTTTCTGGTAGAAGTTTACAATGCATAGACCGCTTGTACACCCGGAATTGATTCCGTTTCAACTTGCTGAGCAATTCCCACGGCGTGGTTAACGGACCGCGTGGAACTCCTCTGGTATACTTGATACTGTTGCTCCATCTTCAGCTCGAACTTCTTGATATGACTTGGTGTAAGGGTTCCAGTCCTTACCCATGACATCATCTTCAATTGCATCCTGCTCGTTCGGGTATTCGGGTGTTAAAACCTCCTGGTTTTGCTAAAGCTCGTCGCATCGTTGATGATATGGATTGTGCCTCGGTGTCAGGTATCCATTTAAAGTATACATACCTGGGTGGATGACTGACATTGTTCCATGGGAAGTCGGTGATGTGATGGTGGTTTCTTCAGGGTTTGTGGGTGGGATGGATAACTATATTGAAAGTTCTTTAAGTTTAGAGTACTTTAGTTAGGTAAATCTCACACTATACTTTATTTATTCACTCAATGGCGTTTATTTAACTTACTCACACACATGCATGAAATGCGGTATGCAGACACTTATTACATTCAAAAACTTAGGCGGTACCTGGTCTAGAAGAGGGCCCTGGCGCCTCAGACCGGTCCACCACATTCAGGGTGGCCTTGTTGGACCCCGACCCCTTCCCCTTCTGGGACCCGTGTAACTCTGATCTGGGGGTGGTTACTCTGGGGTTTTTTTTTTTTTTTTTTTTTTTTCCCTTTCTGGCCACGGTGGTCAGTGGCCTTACCCTTCCATTGCCCCTTGGGCCTGAAGTTCCTACCGTTCGGGTTCTGCCAGCACTCATGGTCGCGGTGACCCATCTTCTTACAGTACCGGCACTGAACATCATTACCCTTGCAGTCCTTGCCGGGGTGGTCGCCGTTGCACCACTTGCAGTAGTAGTGGCGCTCCGGTCCAGAGCCCGTGCTCGCTGCTATCACAATACACCATTAATACTTGTTTCACCACTTATTAACATACACTCTAACTTATCACACAGGTTTAGACAATTACCCTTAGGTGGGTAAGAACGTAGGGGCTTGGCCGCATACGCATAGGTGAGCTGCAGAGGCTCATCAGCAGTGGTGGTCTGGGCCTGGCCCTTGCCACCCTGTTGCTGTCCTTTCTGGGACTGGGGGTATGATTTCTTCTTCTTCCCTCCCCACTGCCCTTGCGTGCCTTGGCCCTCGTTCTGAGCCTTGCGCTTAAGCGCACTCTCCTCGTCCCTCAGACGGACGGTGATCTCCACAATAGCAGCGGCATGATAGCACTCCTATATTTAGGGTGTCAGTTATGCCCCGCTAGACAAATTCACATCACATTATCACATTGTACACACTTATTCACATTACACTGTAATCCCTTTACCTGCAAGGTGGTATATCCAGTAGGCCCCATGCCGTAGCGTAGGCGGTAGTTCAGTCCGTTGTAGAAACGGTTCACAAGGATCCGGTCTGAGTAACCCAGATCCGGTAGCAGGTGGATTAGTCCGATGAAGGCTGAGTAGTACTCATCTACCGTCATCTTATCCCCTTGCCTCAGGTTGTCCAACTCCAGGCGCTTGGCCTCTTGCACATGTATAGGGTAGTATTTGGCTCGCAGAAGAGCCGTGTACTCCCTCCACTGGAATGTCGGATCAGCAACTCTACCCTCGCGCACAAGCTTCCACCAGTTTTGTGCCGAGCCCTTCAGATAATATGCAGCAAGTCGTACCTTGACCTGCTCAGGTGGTGCTAGGGTTTCGAAGGCGGTCTCCATCTCGGAGATGTATGCCTCGAGCTTACGGGGATCGGTCTCCCCACTGAATGAAGGCGGCCTCAGATCAGCCAACGCCTTGACCCAATTGGTCTCTCGTGGCGGTGGTGGTGGTGGCTGAACTCCAGGCTGTCGCCCTTGCTGTATAGCAGCAACTAGGTCGGGTACCAGCTGAGCTACGGCGGCTGCAACTGCCTCAGCCATGGTCTGTGCCGTAGTATCCTCACCCTGGTCACCCATACCTCCAATACCGCGCCCGCGGCCTCTTCCTCGTGGTCTACCTGCCATCTGAATTTATACGAACATCTCATTAGCATTATGCTTGCACACTTATCGGTCTAACGACTGTAACGCTTCCCGATAATAAGGTATCTCCACACTTAGTTAGTGGTTAACCTTTCCAAATCTGTTCACTTAGGTAACTGTAGTTAGGTTTCCTAACTCGGTATATCCCTAAGCTCGGTATTCTAGTCATCAGAGCGATACTTCGCTCTGATACCACTTTTTGTAACACCCCTACTACGCACATAACTATACTTGGAATCGCAGCGGAAAATAAACAACTAAACGGTAACTAAACGATTGGTGCTACAATGCCGTCAACCACCCACGTGGCTAACAAGGCTGAATAAATACAATCGTACCGGTCTGATGATCAGACTCCCGAGCATAGAACTAACAACCATATATAACAATATGATACCGAGTATTTACATAAATCCTTCACTGTTTAATTCACTGTAAACCGTCACCAACAAGTATATAATACGCCACGGGTGCACAGGCGCAACCCGGGCTAACATCCAAAATACTTCAAAAGTAAACTACTCTCTAGGACCTAGAGCCACTCCGCCTCTTCGATCCTCATCCTGCAATAAAAATATGGAGCCCCCGAGGGGGTCAGCACCTTTGCTGGTATGGCTAACGCGCAGCCCATCGACTACCGGGATACGCGCAACCAATTGTCAGGATGACATGATATTTATTTTTAAACACACAACACATACATATGTAACATAACAAGGGTATTGTACACATCATAACACACATCACAAACATACAAATCCTTTTAGGAAGAGAACCAACACAGTTAGTCCCCATTGAGAGCTTCGAGAATGTTGCCACGCTCATACTTAGCTCGTTACATAACTCGTTACCGTCCGGTTAGATTGAACGGTTAACTTAACACAAGGCCCGGATATAGTGATCCAAGCACACCGAAACAAAACATATAGTATGCCCCTGTGGCCCGACGTGAGTCAGTAAAATAGCCTTGGTTAAGCTAAAGGGAAGGTTAGAAACCAAATTGGAAACTTAACCATAACATACAGAGAGAATCGAACCGGTTATGACATCGACTCCCATACTCACACGCGTGGCCGGAACAGACCGGACTCCTCACTTCCCCCGTTAGCCCATGTTAGTAGTTCAACATTGAGCACAACAACAATTCACAATAATAGGTCAAGTCTTGTTAGACACTCACATGGGAAGAGAGAGTCATAAATAACAACATAATAATATTTAACAACTGTAAACTCTTTACATGGTTTAATCTTACAAAGTCATAAACACACAGAAAACAAACAACACACAAGCCGGTGTAAACCGGTAGGCAACAGACTGCAAGAAAACCATACCTTGGTCCTTGCCTCGACGGATTTCCACCTTGAGAGAATCCTAAACACATTAGTAATGTCGGTTAATTATTTATTTAACTTCAAACTTACTAAGTATTTAACATGATTGTATGACATGTTTTAATGCCTATCTTACCCTAGGTTACCTTCATTATACACTCTAGGGTTAACTACATAAGTCACATTCATTTCTGTTTTTTTTTTTACATGTTTTGGTCCGACCGACCCACCGTCCGACCCACAACTGGGTCGGACCCTCCCAGTGGTCTTCGGGTCTGAAAAACTTTACCTTGACCGACCCATGTCCGACCCACCATTCTGGGTCGGTCCATGTGCGAACATTTTCCCAACATTTTACAGAGGCTCGACCGACCCATGTCCGACCCACCCTTTTGGGTCGGACCGTCACCGAACATTTTCCTAACATTTTACAGAGGCTCGACCGACCCACAAACTGGGTCGGCCCCTGGGTCGGTCGCCTACTAAACTTACCTAAACTTGCCAATTCTTCACCAAACTTCTCCTAAGGCCTCTTAATGCTTCCTAGCAACATTTGGTAACCTTACATCCACATACAACATCCATGAAACTCATTTTCTAATTCCTTAAAACATTTACTTATTTCCTTGTAAAAATTCCTTAACACTTATGTTATTTTATACTAGGTTCCTAGATGGTGTTTCTCACCTATGGTAACTACTATCCCAAAATGCTTTCTCCTTGTTTAAACATCATCTCCCAAGCATCATCTCTCACAACTATCTCCTTATATCATTACTTCAAATCCTTTCTCAAGTTCATACATTCTCCTTAGTTACCAAAGTTTGCCTAAGTCTTTACCTAAGTCCAAAATGACTTTGGTACATACTAAAATCTCAAGACCATGCCTAAGTCCCTATTACACTCTAGAATACTTCCTAGTTCATCATAACTCCTTTAAAACATCTTGAACTCCTTATTCATTTCCTACACTTTCTAACTCACCAAACTTATGTAACCACTTAGAACTTCTTACTTCCTACCTAGATTTTGACATGGGTTCCCCTAGAACATTACCATGCCTAAACACTTTACCTTCTCCTTTAAACACACAAGAACATCCAAAATCACCAAGAACACTCTCATACACAATTTCACCAAATTTACACTACATCACAATATAGTGCATAACTTAAATTGCATGGCACTTAGGCCCTTAAAATGCATGGCTCTTAGGCCCTTAAAGTGCTTAAATCATAAACACTGAATTTCCACAATATATATGCCTTTAACCTGCAAATACACTCAACATACACATATGCCCTTTACTAGTCTCTTAAGAACACTTCACTAAGTCATTCCCCATTGGCTCTTTAGATAGTTTTAATAAGCATTATAAGCTCATTTCTCCTAAGGCATTAAAATAGCATTAGGTTAGTAGATTTACCTCTTTTGCAAAATCACTTCTTTCTTGTTTCCTTTAGAAACCAATAGAGTACTTGATTCCTTGACAAGTTCTAAACAATATACAAACTTTATAATGAGTATTTAAGCTATAGGCTTCATCTCATTGTAAACCCTAATTGACATTGTTTCAAAAACATTAATGTAGTTGTTTTACCTTGTTCTTTGAAGAGAGTTTGGATATACAACAAGAGAGGACTCCACCTAGTCCATGAAGAGTTGAAATGAAGCTAGAACAAAGTCACACAATGAGCTATATCAATGTGTATTTTCGGACATGACAAAAACAAGGAGGAAACTTGATTTTTGTTTGAGATTCCTTACCTAGAAGCAAAGGAGAGTAATAATATGTCAAAATATAAGCTCAAGCTCCTTCAATGGTGGAACACCTTGGCACCGAAATGGAGCTCTTGGAGTTTTGAGAAGATAGGAATGAAGAGCTTGATGAGAGGAAGAGATTGGTGGTATTTGTTTTTGATTTGGACAAGTGAGCTAGGTTTAACAAGTGGTCAAAGCTTGTGTTTCAATGGTGGTAGTGGTTTATCGTGAGAGAACAAAGAAGAAGGGAGGAGATGAGTGGGAAACCGTGTGAGCAAGGAAAGGAAATGAGAGAATGAAGATAGAATTTGCTTTAAGAGATATTTATGTGTTAAAAGGTAAAAAGTAGCTTATTTACTTATCTTATCTTACTTAATACATTAATAAGAGAGTGGTGAGTCACCAAGCCTTAGAAAACCGGCCCCCTAAGTATAATGAGGGTAATATAGTCTTTGTTTGTCAATTTAATTACTTAATACAACATATGTTACAAATTAACTTATAAAAAGTACTATTCACCTATACAAGGCACATAGAAGTGAAATTTTTGATTTCCCACTAATATAGCCACCCAAATGTGATACTATATAGTACACATATATATTTAAGAGTAATGATGGACATTTAGCCATTCAAAACTCATTTACAAGACAATTTTTCAAAAACGTGCTTTAAGACTTCTTAAAGCACATTTTGTGTTTTAACTTGTTTTCAAGCTTGGTTTTCTTTGGTAATTGGTTTAATAAGTTCATTAGTATATAAATGAAGTCTTGGTAAGCTCATTAGGCCTTACTCAAGTTTATCCCAAGCTTAAAGCACATTTTAGCTCTTATTGACTTTAAAGCACATTTGTGTTTCCTTTTGTTTAAATTTGTTTAGTAAGGTTTCTAAGACTCTTTTTAGTCTTGTTACACCCTATTTAGGTGTTTAAACAACATAACTAGGTTTGGGGTATTTCAAATCAAGTACAAGAATTGTCTTGATTTAAGGAGTAAGTTTATATAATTAAGGTTTATTAAGTTTAAGTTTGATTTAAGCTTAAAACTTTGGTATAAAAATTATGTAGAAGCCTTAGGAATTTTAAGGCCAAAAAACATTGGATTAAAAGGCCAAGAAAATAATTTATAACATATAAGGTAAGGTTATTACCTTAAGGTATAAATTTGTGTCACAAAAATTAAATAGGATACACATATTATCAAACCGAATTGTCTAAGAGTTATTTGTTCTATTTTGAGTTTATAATCATTCTAAGTCATTAGCATAATTTTTAGAAGTGTTATATGGCTTATAAACATTTATATGTATTTATTATAAGGTTTAAATCAAGTTTTAAAACCATATGGTAAAATAAAATTAAAGCCGAGAGCTTAATGTATTATTTGGGTGATTTTTCGAAATATATAAGTGTATTAACTTATACTATAAATTTTGGGAACATTAAAAATAGCTACAAGTATTTAAATAGCTAGTTTATAAAGTTAAGTGGCTAAAATATAAATTTTGAAAAGTATAGGGTACAAATTATAATTGTCGAGAGTATAAGGAGTTATTTAGTATATTTATGTTATAATATAAGGTAGGAATTAATATTAAGAATTTTGGTGAATTTAAATAAGTGGTTAAGTGTTAAAATAACATTTTATAAAGTTTTGGGACTATCTTGTAATTATTGGGAAGTTTGGAAGTGAAACCGAATTACATATGATTTTATGGGTATATTAAAGTATTAATTATGAAATTAAGTCTTGGTCAAAGTTTTGATCAAAAACTTTGGGTTAAAATGATTTATGACATAAAATATTAAGTTTATAAAAGTTTCGGGGTTAAAATGTAAATATAGAGAATATATTTATAAAACCGAAATGGTTAAAGGGCGAATTCATAATTAATAAAATTATAAAGGGGCCCTTTCGGTTATTTAAGATAATTAGGAATTAAAACTATAGTTTATAAGTTAATATGTAACTTATATAAAGTTTTTGGATTAAATTGTAAATAAAGGAAAGGTATATGTCAAGACCGAAAATAATTGTGGTCATATGGTAATTTATAAAAGTTAATATACTTGTTTTGCAATTTCCGAAAATTAATATGGGTATTTAGTAAATTATAAAGGTTATATGGTTATTTGGTAATTTGTAAAAGTTGGAGTAACTGAATTGTAACTACCGAAAAGTTTATGGGCTTAATTAGTAATTTATAAAAGTTGGTGAGATTAAATTGTAATCACCGAAAGTTAGTAAGGGTATTTGGTAAATTGTAAAAGTAATGTGGTTAATTGATAAATTATAAAAGTTGTTGGGTATAAAATATAAATACCGAATTATTATGGTTGGTTTTGTAATTTAATAAAGAAAGGAATTAAAACCATGTATTATGGTATATTATGGAGTATAATATAAAGTTTATAAAATAATTGTGGTTGTAATAAAAATGACCAAAGGATATAATATAAAGAATAAGTGGAAACAATTATGAGTATTTAATTAAGGAAATGGAAATATACTACAAGGTGGAAATTCATTATCACATGTGGGAATCACATAAAATAATGAACTAATGAACTATCTAGAACCACTGTTAATTAATAGGGGGAAATAAAGAACATAAAGAGTTATTATACAACGAGTATAAACGCTACTGTGACAGTACTGTGATATTTAGTGAATAGTTATATTAATATCACCCGGTATTGCATGTTTATATAACAGCGTACGGGAATGAACTACTGAACAGGAATTTTTCAAGCTAGCAGTTACTTGGTGAACGGTATGTTAATTGTGTGGTCTGAATGTCCTAAGGATTTTCCTGAGGTCCAGACATTGTGTGTTTAATTTGTTAAGAGCGATATCTGTGATTTTATGTATATGATATTGTATACTGTATTGCTCAACTTTGTTGCATTGTATTTTTACACGAACGTCTTATGACTAGAAGTTTATACATCTAAACTGGAACAAGACTAACTGACCTTTAGGTATTATTGAACCTAACTGATGGTCAACTGTTATAGTCTTACCTCAAGGATTGGTTATTGTATCACTGACTAAAGGGCTAACTTATAAAGAGAGGAATCCAGACTGTTTCGACTTTCTGGTTACGCATCGTGATCACTACGAGAGACTTCAATGGGGAGTCACTCAAGGGAATCCATCAGCCACATTCGGGGATGGCGGAGGGCACTGCCGTTGGTGCACAGGTTCGACCGGATCGGTCAATTATCCAGGGCCATAAGGTCAGCTGGTAATGGTTCCATTGGAACCCAGGGGACTATCATCCATTATTAAGTTATTAAGGGTTGTCTTGACATGACGCCTGAGGTGGTAATTAATTGGAAAAGGTTAAGTGATTGGTTTAAAGGACAAGGGCCAGGTGGCCAACTAACAAGTACAGTTTAATACACGTATCTTGTTGGTTATTGTTATGGGTTATTGATGTGTGATTATTGGTTATTGTTAAGGATAACTGATGTGTGAGTATTGGTTATTGTTATGGATGATTGATGTGTGGTTATTAGTGTTGTGTACTATCGTACAGTGATGTTTACAGGCGAGTTGTTATGTGGTTGTTAAATGCTTACAGTTATTACTGTTATTATTGTAAACCGGTATTTCATGTAAAAAATCTAATATCAAGATGGCTAAAACGACTTAAGGAATCTAGATGATTTAAGACTACATTTAGCATACCAGCGTTTCTATTGCTGAGCCCTTCAATGGGCCAAACATTCCAGGTTATTGAAGAGACTCAAGCCAGAGTGCGGGACACGGGGGTAGCTGATGTGTTTTCAACAAACACCTTTGGTTTTATTCGTATTGTATTAAAGAGGTTGTTGTATTCAGTTAGTTGCTCATTTAGTTAGATTTGGTTTGTAATAATTAGAGTGCTCAGTATCTGTTCATCACAGCGTGAGGAGTTGTATTGTTGGAAAGAGCAAGGATGCCTTGTTACTCACAAGGGTGAGTAACGGCGTGTAACACCAAGGTAGATAGTTTTATTTTCCGCTGCGAATTGTTATTTATTATGCTACGACTTGCGACGTTATTACAGGTTTAGGATTAGGGGTGTTACATTATTCTTCTTCTTGTCATGGGCGAAAGTTGAGATCTACAAACCGTGTGTGGTTGCCAACAATCAAAGGAGAAACAAGTGAAAAAAACTACTCTTAGGAAAGGGTAAGTGTAGCTCTAAGATCTTAGAGCTTAAATCTACCATGTAAGCTTTAGATTTGTTCAAAAATATAACTTTCCCCTCCTTTACAATATAGGGCCGAAGGTTCAAGTGCAAAAACCCTAGCTTGGAGCATAAGGGTAAAGTTCTAACCTTAAAACTTATTTTTGTTGTTTTAAAGTTGATTAATTGGGTACTAATTAAAGCCGAGAATTGGACATAAAAATGGTTTATAATGACCTAAGTTAGGACACAAAACTATACTAACATATGTGATTATGTTTATCAAGGGCTTAAGGACTTAAATGTCACTTTAACATAAGTTTAAGTGATCTTATGTAAATTATAAATCTTGGGCAGTGTGGGGGTTAAGTTGGCCAAAAATAAAAGTTGTATTATGGCTATTTTATGATTACTGGAAGTTTATTTTATGGCTAGTATTATGGCTAAAAGTTTAGGCTAAGTTTATAAGCATTTTGGTGTTTTAAGGCTTCTAAAAGTTTAGGACTTTATGGTATTATATTAGGTGTGTAAATTTGTTATTAAGTGGCTGTTTGGTTGCTTAAAAACACTTCAAAAAGTTGGTGGAAAATACCTATGAATTTAGGAAGTGTTTGGTTGAGGCTTAAAGACAAATTTAGGTTTAAAAGTACTTAGGAGCTTATTTGATGTATCAGTGATTAAATGATTAAAGGATGAGTTGGAAAATGTAAAAAGATAAATACTTAGAGTGACAGACATCAATAAGGCCGAAAGTTAGGATTTACTTGGATTAAAGATGGAAAATATAAGTTTTTGTAAGTTTTGGGAGTTAAGTGAAAACCCTAGAAAGGTTTAGGGGTTAAATTATAAATTATGGAAAATATGGAGTATGGAAGTATAAATCGGTCAAACCTAGGTGGTCTTAGGGTTTTGACCAAGTGAGAGAAAGAAATGTTGAAGATGTGCATTAAGGAAAGATTAGTGGTAAATTGTAAGTCTATGAAAAGATGTGGGGTCAAACCATAATTTTGGGAAAATTTAAGGTGAAAATTGAATTGGACATTATGGGGTCTGTTCGGAATTTTAGAGAAATTGGGTTTGAATCCTTGGATTAAATTAAGTGAGGAACTAGAATTATAAAATAATATAATTGGAATAAAATTGTAAGTTAGGAAAATATTTGGTGGAGAAAATGTAATATTAAATGATTATGGGGTATAGGCGAGAATTATGAGAATTAAGAGTAAGTTTGGTATAAGGTTAAGAATCATATTATATAACATTGAGCATAAGATCTTAATGTTAGTGTATACAGGTTGATGCAAAATATTGAATTTATAATTCATATGAATTATTTGGGATGTTGTGGAATTATATAATAAGGTTTGGGAATTAAATTATGGAAGAGAATGATTAGGGAGCTAACCTAAGTCATTAAGGTTATTGAAAGTTATATCATTACATAAATGGTTAGGAAATTCTACTAATTAAAGGAGATTATTTAATTAGAATATTCATAAGGTCATTACAAGTGTAACTACATTGACCTTGACTGAGTTGACCAAGTCAATAGTTGGACCATATTGACTTAACCACACTAAGTTGATCAAAAAGGGACAAATTGACCAACTCATTAATTAAATGAAAATTTAAATGCCAAAGGCCATTAACACCTAGGGTAAACGGAAAAAAAGGTAGGAAAAGAAAGGAATTTAAAATGTAATTTAATTAAATATTATTTTATTCTTCAATTACTCTTTATCCTTAATTAAGCGATAATACATAAATCCAATTTACTTACTCAATAACATTCCAATATCCACCAACTATCATAATCATATTTAATCAAACATAACGTATAATATATGCTCATAATTTAATCAAAATTTGTGAGTATTTCACCCACAGTCAGAAATCCCAATACTTAAGAGGGTTGTTTGATATATTGATAACCTTAAGATACTAACTTAGGGGGCGTTCACTCCAGGGTAAACGGTAAAGGGAAACGGAATGATTCCCTTTGTAATCGTTTGTTTTGTATTTTTAAAATTCTGTTTCCCCCACTTTCAGTTTAAAAAACCTCCATATCCCTCTATAGCGATTCCCCCCAACATTGTGGGGAATGGTATTCCCTTTGTTTCATCTTTCATCTATTCTCGCTTAATTTGGATAAATATTAATATATGTACTTCTAATATATGTAAATCTTATTATATATATTATTTAAAATATTAATATATATTAATGTATATTTTATAAATATTAAAATATATCATTTATAATTTGAATATATATATTTATATGTATACTATATATATAAAATGAAAATATATATATAATTATATAAATACCAATATATAATTTCATTTATAATATAAAAAAATTACAAATATTATATTTAATATTAATAAGTAAATGTATGTAATTAATATTAAATAAATTTATGTATTATTATAATTATATACAAGTTAATATATATCATTTATAATTTAAGAAATATTAATATATTATATAATATAATAATTATAATATGCATTATATTTAATTTATGTAAATATATATTATTTATAGTTTAAATATAATTTAAATAAATTATATATTTTAAATAAATATTAACATATACTATTTATACATTTTTTTTATTATATACATTATTTAAATACATACTATGTAAGATTTAATTCAATATATATATCAAAATTAAACAACAAGAAAGGGAATCATTAGAAATTGTATTCCGTTTCTGAACCAGAACCAAACAAACTTCTTGATTGGAGGGAATTCCTTTCCTTTCCTTTCCATTCCCTTTCCTGATTCCATTCTGTTTCCTTATCTCGAAGTGAACACCCCCTTATAATATCGTCAAACCTTGAAAAGGCATAGAGTAATTCACTCTTAAATGTTCCTATCTACTCTGAAAGCACAATTGAAATTATTTTCATGTCAACTCGAGCTTGCCCACTGCGGCCAAGACCATCACCGTCGATGTGTGTCGTTCTTGTGGACAGCATATGAGGTCTATTAGGAATACGATTAGTTAAGTGTGCTAATGTGGACTTCATCACACATTGTCTCGTGCACATAAACACACTTGCACTCACAAACCAAAGGGCCTACACTGTCGGACACCACATGCCAGAATTATTGAACTCATTTTGCTTAGACATCTCGGTGTACCTCCATTGGCCCTGGCTGATACAATGAACAAGACATGCAATTTCGGCCGTCACACTTGAGTTACAAACTACCACCACTCAGTCAGTTCGGTCAAACTCAACATTCTGCACTCCAATCAATATGCTTTCCCCTCAACGGAGAATCAGAAAATCCGGCGACCGAGAATAGCGACCAAGAAAAAAATGCTGGCAACCAAGAAAGAAAATCCATCTCCTCCAAATATTGGACTAGATGATCCGAAGTAAATTAGTTTATCTTTCAATAATTGTAATCTTTCAATCTGAACTTTGTTTTTAACGACGTTCAGATTGCGGGAGAGTAATAGAGCATAGGCTCATAAGGCCCATAGTGTTAGAGCCCATATCTAGAATCTTCTATCTATGTTTATATATATATATATATATATATATATATATATATATATATAGTGTTCTAGGGTTGTAATGTTCAGATATCTAATACAACATTTTCCTATCTGTGATAGGTGTCTCAGGGCATCCACAATAGGGGTTCTTGACACGGTTACATATGTGAAATGTTCTACAATGGTGTGGATTCCACCAATTTTCTCTCTCCAAGGTGCTTAAATAAGAACCCCACTTTTTATGACACATTAGACTCACCTATGTGTATCTCTCTCTTTCATATTTATCTCACATCTAAATAGTGATAGTTTATTGGTTGTTCATTAAGAGAGATAAGATTAAGAAACTTTGTTATTGTAGTGAATAGAGTTTCTTAAGTAATAAATATACTCCCTCTGTCCTGAATTGACCGTCTGTTTGCTTTATGGCACGCTTTTCCACTTCAATATTAAGCATATAAGATAAAATAATTTTATAAAACTAAATTTTGTAACATATAGTTTATCATGTAAGGAATCATATGCAAAACTAAATTTTCAAAATTAATTTATCTATATGTTAAAATTGAAGTCAACGACATGTCCAATAGTAAACAGGACGGTCAATTCGGACGGAGGAGTAATTTTTAGATGACATGACACCTAGGAATTTATTAAGAAACTTAAAACCATTATGGATGCCCTCGTTACACAAAGGAGATGGAAGTGCGTGAGTCTATCCTCACTTGATTTGTTTTTATTTGGGACCCCCCACGCAATCATACTCCACCATCCGTTATATAAGGAGTCCACACATTGTGGGATAATTCTTCCAAATTATTAGCTAGAACGACTGCCCCATGTCAGCTAGCTAGATAGCTAGCTAGCCCTCTCACCGCCTATAATTCCGAGTCTCTCTCTTCAATGACAAGCGGCAACCAGGAAAACGGTGGTGACCAACCACAAACAGCACTGGCCACAGAAGATTTTAGCAGCCCAATCAAGCAGAAGCCAAAGAGAAACACATATGCTTTCGCTTGCTCTATACTGGCTTCAGGGACTTCGGTCCTGCTCGGCTACGGTACTGAAAACATACTCTATACTTGGTATTAGTCTACTTGTACTGTCCTAATGCGAATCTCCTTAATTAAGCTTCAATAATCTTAATATATATCTCCAGATTTCGGCGTCATGACCGGCGCCGCCATCTACATCCAGAAGGAAATGAACCTCACTGACGTTCAAATAGAGATCTTGCTCGGCATCTTCAGCCTCTATGCTCTCCTTGGATCTCTCATAGCCGGACGCACTTCCGATTGGATTGGACGCCGCTCCACCATCGTGATCGCGGGAGCAATCTTCTTTGTAGGAGCACTCCTCATGGGTTTCGCCACCAATTACACTTTCCTCATGGTGGGTCGATTCGTTGCCGGTGTTGGAGTTGGCTACGCACTCATGATAGCCCCAGTATACTCCGCTGAAGTATCCCCTGCTTCTTCCCGCGGGTTCCTTACTTCATTTCCGGAGGTGTTTATCAATCTCGGGATTTTGTTGGGATATGTGTCGAATCTTGGATTCTCAAAGCTTCCACTTCATCTAGGGTGGCGGCTCATGCTCGGTGTCGGTGCTGTTCCATCGATTTTGCTTGCTGTTAGTGTGCTGGCCATGCCTGAATCCCCTAGATGGCTTGTGTTGAAAGGTCGGCTTGGGGATGCTAAACGTGTGTTGGATAGAACTTCGGATTCTAAAGAAGAAGCTGAGTTGAGACTCAGCGATATAAAAGAAGCAGCAGGTACGACTTAGGAGTGAAAATTGCAAGATTTTCTTCCATAATTAGTGGACTAATTAATTATTACCACTGTCAACAATAGTATAGTCTATATAGGAGTAGTTGCTGAATTATTAGTAGGAAAAAAGTAACAGTTTAACGAGTTTGAGACACTACAGGAATTCCACATGATTGCAATGATGAGATAGTACACATCTCCCGTCAAACCCGCAGCCAAGACGACGCCGTATGGAAGGAACTACTCATCCATCCAACCCTGCAATACGTCGAGTCCTCATCGCCGCAGTTGGTATCCATTTCTTCCAGCAAACAACCGGCGTAAACGTCGTCGTTCTATACAGTCCCAGAATATTCGAAAAAGCCGGAATCACAGACGACAACGGGAAACTCCTTGCAACCGTTGCAGTTGGAGTAGTAAAAACCGCCTTCATCCTCGTCGCCACTTTCTTCCTCGACAGAATCGGACGCCGCCGTCTCCTCCTCACAAGCGTGGGTGGAATGATAGTCATGCTGGTCACTCTAGCCACGACTCTTACCATCGTGGAGCACTCTCCACATAAGCTGACGTGGGCGGTGGCGGTGTGTATAGCGTCGGTACTGGGATACATGGCGTTCTTCTCGATAGGGTTGGGGCCTGTGACGTGGGTCTACAGTTCGGAAGTGTTTCCGCTAAGACTCCGGGCGCAGGGGTTGAGTATTGGGGTGGCGGTGAATGAAGTGGTTAGTGGTGTGATAGCGATGACTTTTCTGTCGATGATGAAGGCGATGACGACCGGTGGGGTTTTCTTCTTTTTTGCTGGGATTGCGGTGGTGGCTTGGGTGTTTTTCTTTACATTTTTGCCGGAGACAAGAGGAAGGACGCTTGAAGCCATGGATGAACTGTTTGAAGATTTTAGGTGGAAAGAGTCCATGAACAAGAACACAAGCTATCAAAAATCTGCTAATGGAGCCTAGCTAATTAATTAATTAGGCAGCTGTGTTAATTTCAAGGACTGTGAACATACTGCATAACAGATAATGATGGATATAGATCGATACTTGGTATATATATCCAGTATTTGCTTTATCATCTACTTACAAATTTTTATATGTATGATATTGGATCATAACCATACAACTATAATCAAGCATGTTACTGTGTTTTTAAGAGAAAAATACAATCAAGCATGTAACGACCCCAAACCACCCTGGTTCTGAGACCATCACACGCCGCACGCTTATACCTAAGACATGCAAGGCTACTCTCTAACGAATCCCAAACAGATACAAATGCTCTTCTATTACATAAATAATGCTCACTGTCTCACAGATTACAAAACGGAAGCCGAAGAATTACAAAGCAGAAGTCTAAAATAAATACAAAGGCTACGAAGCCACAAACACTCACAAAGCCCACAAAGAAAAACTAAAAGTAGAAACAGAAGCAGAAGCCTTCAAATAGAGCTAAACCTGCAAAATGTTAAATGAATAGGGGTGAGCAAACCACAGCTCAGTAAGTGATAAACTTCATCAGCATAAGCATGCTCAAAACATTTTTACAGAACATAGCTTATATAGATATAAGTTAGCAAATCAGATTCAAAATCAAAATCAAACGAAAGCTCAACAAACGATACAAAGTCAAATGCAAAGCAGAGCGAAACAGAGGTCAAAAGGGTATAGCTTGACAGTGGAAGACTTTTACAAAAACTATAAGGTTTTTCAGAAATCATAAGTCACATATAGACCATCAAAAGAAGGAAACAAAACATAAGCATAGTTTCTTTACAAAACTCATTTGCAATACAAATCTAATCTTCGCAAAACGGAAACCATAAACCAAGGCTGACAAAACAGAGGAGACGAACGAAGTTGAAACCACACTCACAGAATGAGACAAAGCACAAAGCAGGGTCTCATGTCTGAAGCTGCCAACGCTCAAAACTGAACAGAAGCAAATCAGAATCTTATACACATCAGAACGTTATCGAAAACAAAGTTTTAAAGGGACCCTAGTTCAGAGCATACAGAATAGGTCATGAGACCTCAGATAACAGAACAGGTCTGAAGACCCAGATAACAGAATGAGTCTGTCGACTCCAGATAACAGAATGGGCCCGTCGACCCAGATAACAAAACGGGGAGATGCCCGTGATACAGATACAGAAGGACGTCCTACGCAGCGCGCTACGGGATAACTCGACCCAGTCATCCACGGCTCAGAAAGCAATAAACTAGGTCCCAAAAACAAATTATTTCACAAAACATATTCATATAGTTCAAATCCCAAAACCGAACTATAACTCGCATATAAACGTAGGCGTGTATACATATAGCTAACCAAAACTTACGAATAGTTGTGTAAAGTGAACGAACTTGATTACATTATTGGCAAATATACTAGTGTGTACGACGTTTCCATAAAATCACTAATAGCGTATTTATATATATACGTAAAGATAAAAATATAAATTGAGTCATTAACAAAATACAATTAAAAATAGTAACAATAATAGTAATCATATCCACGGAAAACATTATCAAGCAGTAAAATCCGTTAATCAAACAAAAGATACTGTTAGTTACAATTAATCATAGGAACGCACGACAACAAGTTTGATGTTTTTAAAAAATAATATTATCCGACGCTGGTTCTTAACATGGTTATACATATACTCCTTATATGTATAAATAAGTAAAGATCAAATCGGTTAGCAAAACACTAAAATAATATCTATATGCAAAGTAATATAAATAATTGCAAAGTTTGACTACAAAGTAATTCAAACTAATAAACGGTGGCCAATGATAAGACATTACCATTTGTCTTTTAAGATCTCAAAATCCAAATCCTTATTATGATTCACGCAAGTAAGTATATAAATTACGATTAGGAAAATAGTAAAGATATAAATACAAATCTCTAGTCGGAAAATCATTTACAACACATATACATATGTACGGCCATAATGCTTGTAGTTATACAGAAAGAAATATCAAATCTTCTCATTTCGAAAATGGGTATACAAATATTTGTACAAGAAGCAAGGATTGTATAATCTTATATCAATATGACGTAGAGTAGAAACATATAATATATGATATATAAAACTGTAGCAATGCGTGAAATCGATGCAAAACTTACCGGTTAGACATATGTACAAAAATATCATTTAAATGGTGATATATGTGAAAAAGAAGATCTTCGTAATCTGTACATGCATAAGTTCAAAGTGATCGATTTCGTATTAAAATAGTGCCGGATTGTGCTTATAAGAATACCACTATCAATGCGAAAGTTTAAATACGTTTTAACTACAAACACATTATTATAGTGCAAATCAAACTTACAGTAATAGTGAACTCGATCGAACTGCGAGATCAAATCCGAATCCCAATTATACGGGTGTAGAGATAATCGTAGAAATCAAAACATTAGTTTCTGTAGTTTATATATATATAGTATGAAATCGGCATGAAAACAAATCAGAAGGAGAGTAGTAGCAATCCACTTTATCAAAAGCATATTCGTCGAATTAAGAGTACTAGTTTGTCAAAATTATAATGAACATAACACTTTCCATATCAAAGTAGGTAATAAAACAAAACACCATGGGGTTTAAGCGGAGCAAAAACGTAAATCAAAATCAATCCAGATTCACATCGAAATTAAATATCAAAGCAAACAGATTCAGAAACGAAACAAGATCTAGAATCCCCATGGGTGAGCACACCCACACCGAATCCATCTACCACCTACCTCACATCCGACGCAAAGCGAATCTCTTCCACAGACTCCACACGCCCTCTTCGAATCCCTCCTCAAACAACGAACTCTCGACTGAATAATCCCATAATTCCCAAAATCAAAATTAGAAAATGAGAGAAGAACTCAACAAGAAACAGAATAGGAATACACTTCTACAAACCTCGAAGACCATTGACAGACGAATGGATCCACACGCAAATAATTCCAACAATTTAGATTTGAGTGAGATTGGATGAGAATGATGCAAAGGGAGGAACTTTACTTGGAGAGAAGAACAAGGAGGAGAGGGAGATTGAGGTGTAAACTGTCGTCTATGCGTCAAAGGTAGAAGAGGAAAATAAAAATAAAAACTAGCAACTCCCATCCCTAACCTAAAATAAATAAGATAAAAGAAAGAATAATTAATTTAAATAAGGAAGGGAAGAAAAAGGAAGTTAGTAATTCTTTTACTAACATAAATAAAATCGAAACAGAAGATCCTTCCTCCCGAAGCTAATATAATAACAATTAGAATTGTCATAAACTCCTCTTGTAAATCAGAAATTAGAAGAAAGAAAAAAAAAGAGAAAAAAAAATTGGGACGCAACATTATACCCCTCTTTAAAAAGAATTTCGTCCTCGAAATTCAATGAAACTCAGAATATAATCAAATGCATTCCGAGTGCTAGATACTACGAAAACTAATACACACTGACGAGATCTCACACCTCTCAAAAGCTTGAAACTCACAAAACGCTATCTCTCAGAACTGACAGAAGAAATGAAGTAGAAGATTATTATAGGCTAAGCCTAAAGGAACAGGAACAACACTCAAACTCGCTGCTGACGGACGGAAAAACGTAGCAGAAACTTCTAAGGGCTCATCCTAAAAGCCAGACAACTCTCAACTCTTGAAAGACGTTCTCATTAAAAGGACCAAGCACACCTCTCGCTCACATCACACAACCCAACACATCTGAACTCACACACAGCACACCACACAAACACACCACCAAAGCTCACAACTGAATCACACCTGAACTCTCAAACGACATCCTTTCCCAAAGGACCTGACTCCCTCAAACTCACACTCAAAACTCAGAATACACGCAGACAAACACTACGCTTCTGCTGCACTACTCTGATGGCGGACAACCACAGAGCAGACACACATAACCGACACCAGATAGCAGACAAATCATGCAACAGTCAACACATAGCATATAGTAGACAAAGACACAGAAGCGTAGACATGCAGACACCCACAAACCCAATGAAAAGCAAACCTAGCTCTGATACCACTAAATGTAACGACCCCAAAACCACCCTGGTTCTGAGACCATCACACGCCGCACGCTTACTACCTAAGACATGCAAGGCTACTCTCTAACGAATCCCAAACAGATACAAATGCTCTTCTATTACATAAATAATGCTCACTGTCTCACAGATTACAAAACGGAAGCCGAAGAATTACAAAGCAGAAGTCTAAAATAAATACAAAGGCTACGAAGCCACAAACACTCACAAAGCCCACAAAGAAAAACTAAAAGTAGAAACAGAAGCAGAAGCCTTCAAATAGAGCTAAACCTGCAAAATGTTAAATGAATAGGGGTGAGCAAACCACAGCTCAGTAAGTGATAAACTTCATCAGCATAAGCATGCTCAAAACATTTTTACAGAACATAGCTTATATAGATATAAGTTAGCAAATCAGATTCAAAATCAAAATCAAACGAAAGCTCAACAAACGATACAAAGTCAAATGCAAAGCAGAGCGAAACAGAGGTCAAAAGGGTATAGCTTGACAGTGGAAGACTTTTACAAAAACTATAAGGTTTTTCAGAAATCATAAGTCACATATAGACCATCAAAAGAAGGAAACAAAACATAAGCATAGTTTCTTTACAAAACTCATTTGCAATACAAATCTAATCTTCGCAAAACGGAAACCATAAACCAAGGCTGACAAAACAGAGGAGACGAACGAAGTTGAAACCACACTCACAGAATGAGACAAAGCACAAAGCAGGGTCTCATGTCTGAAGCTGCCAACGCTCAAAACTGAACAGAAGCAAATCAGAATCTTATACACATCAGAACGTTATCGAAAACAAAGTTTTAAAGGGACCCTAGTTCAGAGCATACAGAATAGGTCATGAGACCTCAGATAACAGAACAGGTCTGAAGACCCCAGATAACAGAATGAGTCTGTCGACTCCAGATAACAGAATGGGCCCGTCGACCCCAGATAACAAAACGGGGAGATGCCCGTGATACAGATACAGAAGGACGTCCTACGCAGCGCGCTACGGGATAACTCGACCCAGTCATCCACGGCTCAGAAAGCAATAAACTAGGTCCCAAAAACAAATTATTTCACAAAACATATTCATATAGTTCAAATCCCAAAACCGAACTATAACTCGCATATAAACGTAGGCGTGTATACATATAGCTAACCAAAACTTACGAATAGTTGATTGTAAAGTGAACGAACTTGATTACATTATTGGCAAAATATACTAGTGTGTACGACGTTTCCATAAAATCACTAATAGCGTATTTATAATATACGTAAAGATAAAAATATAAATTGAGTCATTAACAAAATACAATTAAAAATAGTAACAATAATAGTAATCATATCCACGGAAAACATTATCAAGCAGTAAAACATCCGTTAATCAAACAAAAGATACTGTTAGTTACAATTAAATCATAGGAACGCACGACAACAAAGTTTGATGTTTTTAAAAAATAATATTATCCGACGCTGGTTCTTAACATGGTTATACATATACTCCTTATATGTATATAAATAAGTAAAGATCAAATCGGTTAGCAAAACACTATTAAAATATATCTATATGCAAAGTAATATAAATAATTGCAAAGTTTGACTACAAAGTAATTCAAACTAATAAACGGTGGCCAATGATAAGACATTACCATTTGTCTTTTAAGATCTCAAAATCCAAATCCTTATTATGATTCACGCAAGTAAGTATATAAATTACGATTAGGAAAATAGTAAAGATATAAATACAAATCTCTAGTCGGAAAATCATTTACAACACATATACATATGTACGGCCATAATGCTTGTAGTTATACAGAAAGAATATCAAATCTTCTCATTTCGAAAATGGGTATACAAATATTTGTACAAGAAGCAAGGATTGTATAATCTTATATCAATATGACGTAGAGTAGAAACATATAATATATATGTATATATAAAACTGTAGCAATGCGTGAAATCGATGCAAAACTTACCGGTTAGACATATGTACAAAAATATCATTTAAATGGTGATATATGTGAAAAAGAAGATCTTCGTAATCTGTACATGCATAAAGTTCAAAGTGATCGATTTCGTATTAAAATAGTGCCGGATTGTGCTTATAAGAATACCACTATCAATGCGAAAGTTTAAATACGTTTTAACTACAAACACATTATTATAGTGCAAATCAAACTTACAGTAATAGTGAACTCGATCGAACTGCGAGATCAAATCCGAATCCCAATTATACGGGTGTAGAGATAATCGTAGAAATCAAAACATTAGTTTCTGTAGTTATATATATATAGTATGAAATCGGCATGAAAACAAAATCAGAAGGAGAGTAGTAGCAATCCACTTTATCAAAAGCATATTCGTCGAATTAAGAGTACTAGTTTGTCAAAAATTATAATGAACATAACACTTTCCATATCAAAGTAGGTAATAAAACAAAACACCATGGGGTTTAAGCGGAGCAAAAACGTAAATCAAAATCAATCCAGATTCACATCGAAATTAAATATCAAAGCAAACAGATTCAGAAACGAAACAAGATCTAGAATCCCCATGGGTGAGCACACCCACACCGAATCCATCTACCACCTACCTCACATCCGACGCAAAGCGAATCTCTTCCACGACTCCACACATCGCCCTCTTCGAATCCCTCCTCAAACAACGAATCTCGACTGAATAATCCCATAATTCCCAAAAAAATTAGAAAATGAGAGAAGAACTCAACAAGAAACAGAATAGGAATACCTTCTACAAACCTCGAAGACCATTGACAGACGAATGGATCCACACGCAAATAATTCCAACAATTTAGATTTGAGTGAGATTGGATGAGAATGATGCAAAGGGAGGAACTTTACTTGGAGAGAAGAACAAGGAGGAGAGGGAGATTGAGGTGTAAACTGTCGTCTATGCGTCAAAGGTAGAAGAGGAAAATAAAAATAAAAACTAGCAACTCCCATCCCTAACCTAAAATAAATAAGATAAAAGAAAGAATAATTAATTTAAATAAGGAAGGGAAGAAAAAGGAAGTTAGTAATTCTTTACTAACATAAATAAAATCGAAACAGAAGATCCTTCCTCCCGAAGCTAATATAATAACAATTAGAATTGTCATAAACTCCTCTTGTAAATCAGAAATTAGAAAGAAAAAAAAAGAGAAAAAAAATTGGGACGCAACAAAGCACGTTCATTAAAGATGGTAAGCCTTTTTAAGAGTAAGATGCTCAATAATTATACGTGGACCATATATCCAAGTCTGCGTCGTTTGTCATATATAATTTAATATTTGTGAGCTTGTCTTATGGTGGGTTTTAATTATTTGGTCTGTTTTTTTTTATCAAGTTTGATTAATTACTTTTTATTAGTGAGTTAGTTTGTTTGAACATTAGTTGAATTGTTGGTTGCTAAAACATGTTGTAAGTCTGTTTCGGCATACTATTTTGGAGCTAGTTTGGTTCATCCTGTAAACATGTCGTCAAATATACCATAAAAATAACAACACAAACAAGGCGTTAAATATTGTCAATAAGTCACAGTAGCAGATCACATGAATTGTATGACCTGACAACTTTTCTAAAAGAAATTAACCGTAAATTACATTTCTTGTGTTTTAAAATTTGCGAAAATATAAGATATTATAAGCGTTTCTAGCATTCACTTCTAATTTGATCTCTTCTTCTTTTTTTCACACTTTCCGTACAAAAATTAAAATAAAACGGTTTCTATATATTTTTCTCATAGTTTTAACATTAATTAAAATAATTTGTAATAAGAATAAAATGATAAATACTGTATTCCATAAATCTAAACATTAACTTTTGGGTAATTAGAAAATGGAAGTGAATAATATCGTTTTGTCTAGGTAGTTCCCTTTCTAGAAAGGAAAATGAGATGGGATTAATCCAAATCCTCTAATTTGATCTATTAGGGAATGGGATTCACTCTTCCGTCATATTTTGATCGATGATACATGGTCATTGACCGATAACTAACAACATTGACGAGTGAGCGGTGGATGTTGATTGCTAATTAATAACCACTGACATTTAACCATTAATCAATACTGATTATTTATTTCCATTTCTTCTACACAAACAAACAGATAAAAAACAACAAAGTATATTCTTTTTCAATCCTCTTTATTCATTAATCTGCTGATTCTATTTTGTTTCCCAGCCGCCTACTTTGACCCACTTCTTCAACCTCTTGGTTTACCCAGCAATAAGCATCACATCATTTCACCAATGAAGCATTGGGCTTGATTTGTAAGTTTTGTTATTCGCCTCTTTTGTCTCTCTCTTTTCAGTTTCAGGGTGGATAACGCGCCGTTCCAAAACTGGCGTCCAAGCTGCCAACTTCTTCATGTTTTGTTCTTTGAATTGTCTGCCTTAGGTGGGAAAATCTTCCCAAATCCATTGACAAGCAAAGGTACCTAGAGCCTAGCTAGCTGTGATTGTGACTCGGACTGATGGACATACCTTGCTAATTTGAGCCATATATATATTCAGATCAATGCACGTTTCTTCACATTATTACATTCCGGCGGGAACGAAAAAAATGGGTTAGCTATTGGTAGACCTGACAAAGGTGACCCGAACCAGAAAAACCGAACCGATCTAACCCGATTCGAACCTGAATTTAAACGGAATAACGTGACCCGAAATGTGACCCGAAAATCCGAACCGAACCAAACTAAAACCGAATCAAACCGAAATTTGGTATAACCGAATCCACCCGAACCGAATTTACCCGAACCGAATCCACCCGAACCAAATCAACCCGAACCGAATCAACCTGAACCAAATCCACCCGAATGTTTTGCTAAATCTAAATCTACTATAGTTGTTCCAACTATAAAAATAATCTTGAAACCAAAAACACATAATGGAGATTTAGACATCCAATAAGTGTTCATTGCTTTCAAACGATATATATAATATTGAACATCTTCAATCTTCAAGCATCTCAAGCCTTGTTGTAATAAAACATTCATAAATTATGTTGTTACTCTTCCCACACATGGATGTTTTGCTACAAACTATAGATGTTTTGCTTTAAAATGTTTTATAAGACAATGTAATGTGTATCATTACTATTTTATATTACTCTATATTTTATAAACTTAGGTTTCTTTATATTTAGGACTTAGGAATGGTTTGAATGTTGATGGATGGGCGTGGCCGTGTGACGCTTGTGCGAGGCGGTGATGGATGGGTGTAGATGTGCGACGCTTGTGCGAGGTGATGAGCTCAGGGTGTGACGAATGACAGGAGGCACGACGTCGGCGTTGGCGGGGTAGACTGGACGTCGATTGCTGAATATTGACCACTAATTCACAAAAGCTTAATTTATACTTAGTCTATACAATTAATAGATGTATAGTTTAAATTCATTTACAAAATTTGTCATCCAGTTTGATTTTATCCAACCTATACACAATAGCAGTCTTGATCAACAGTAACACTATATTAAAAGAATTTGGAGCCGCATATGAAAATCAATGCAAGTTACAAAGGTTGCTTAAAATTCGTACTTTAAAATTTTTGTCAATTAAACCCGGATAAGTCACCTGAATTTGACCTATAACCCGAAAAACTGAATGACTCAAAGGCTAACCCGAGCCGAAAGCACCCAAATCTGAACTCAACCAAACGAAATCACCCGATTTTAATTTAAATCATTGAACCCGATCCGATCCGAACCAAACCAGATAGTAAATATCTACAAATTAACCCGACCCGAGCCGAACCGAACCAAACCCGAACCGAGTGACCTGAATTGCCAGATCTAGCTATTGGGTCGATGTGCAGATGTCGCGTTCGCTCGCACGTTGAGCAGCACTAAGGCGGTCGGTCGATTACGATAAGGAGGACACAGCAACGCGAAGCAATTCAAGTAACACAACAAAAGAAAGCACTAAGCCAACAAAAAAAAAAAGTCCCAATTGTGTGTGTCCCATCTTTAAAGTCCGCATGCGTGGTTGTTTGGCTTACCGTTTATTGATTGGACCCTCCCAACCTACTCGCGTGTCCAAATCAAGTGGCCTGGACTTTCAGAGCTATCGTGTTTTTGGGTGCAGCTTGAACATATAATTAGATTCATACCATGGTTGCAGGCAGAGATAGTTAACACTCTTCCACTCAGCTCATTTATTGATGTCTTATCTTGCTTCAGTCTTGTCATATGAGACTTTGATTGCAATAAACTAACATTAGTATTATATTTGTCAATGGATATACTTTGGCATTTTTCTATCATTTTGTGGAAAATAGAGAAAACAAAAAGGTGTTATCATTTTTTACCTATGAGCCCGTTCGCTGGTCGCCAAAAAAAACTGCACCGCGTCCAAGAGAGAATTAGGCCCCGTTCGTTGGGACGCGGCATTTGCCGCGTTTAGATTCATCTCCTGAGTTAATCATGGGTTAACTAATAGCAGACCAACAAGTATACTATGGTAGAAAAAATCAACCAGTAATAAAGTGACATCTATCAAATAAAGCTAGCTAAATGTTTAACATCCCTTAGTGCAGGTGTCATGTTATTATTTGTTTTCATTTTTACTGGGTCCCACTATATCACTCACAAAACAAGTTTAATCTGGCACAGGCTGCGTTCAGATTGTGGTCTGATTAATCTTGTTGTCGAACAGAGCCATGGTGTTTTTCTCTTATAATTAACAGTAGATTTTATTTTTTTGGTCGCAGTTAACAGTAGATTTTACCTTACTCTGTAAGTATTCTTTCAAAAAGTTGTGCTTGTTTAACCAAACATTGAGTAACAGGAA
Organism: Limonium bicolor; assembly: GCA_023374045.1. NCBI lineage: Eukaryota > Viridiplantae > Streptophyta > Magnoliopsida > Caryophyllales > Plumbaginaceae > Limonium > Limonium bicolor. The sequence goes on along the minus strand of CM041779.1, from coordinate 147,475,712 downwards.
TGTTTTTGAAGACATAGCTCCTGATTTTTTTTTTTGATAATTGGCTGGTTGCCCAGCTTACATAGCAGTACTAAGGCATGAATGCCTTTCCCGCTTAAGGACAATTTAGAGAAAGTACAAGAACAAAAAACATAGTGAAAAAACGTTACTGAAAGGGACAAATACTTGATCTCCAGTCTGAACGTATATCCTTTCTAGCCTTACTAATCTTACTAGCTAAGAGGGACCCTTAAGTCTACTTAGCCTTCTTCTTGCCCCGCATGACCACCTTAGTAGCTCTTGAAAACTTACTAAAACCCAGGGGTCCAGTCCCACGAACTCTCTTGCCCTTTTCTTTAGAAATACTCCTAGAGCAATTATCAGACTCCTCTTTTGAGTCTTCACTCTCGCTGTGACAACTCCCGCAGCTCGCTTTCTGTTTTCGAATGATCTCTTCATAATTGGATAGTGCAAGCTTCTCGTTAGGGACGGTGCATCCGAGCTGCTTGGCAAAGATGAGAGTTTGTCTTGCTTCCTCTTTAACAACTATCTCCTCAGGGTCATCTCCCAAAATGGAAGGACCTCTAGCTGGTTCGAACCCAGGGGGAAATTCCGGGTCCTTGAAAAGGCTCCTAAGGCCAATATCCTCTAAATCATCCTCCATCAATTGAGCCTGAGGGCCAATCGGCTCAGAACCCGGCCTACTAAAATGATCATCAGAAGCCCCACCAAGAGAAGTATCATAGAATGGAATAAAAAGTCTAATTCTCTGAAGCAAATCCCCTACCAACTGCTGCTATCGATGACTAACTTAGCAGAATTTCTTCTTGCCTAAAGTTTCTTTTTGCTCTAGTTTCATGTACTTTGCACTGTTTTCTTTTACTTGATTGTTCTCTATTGTTTATATGCTTACTGCCTTGGCAAGAATCGCTCTTCAAGAGCACTAGTATTGCCTTATTGCTGTTGATCAGCTACTAATAAAAAAAAACATTGAGTAACTTCGAGTTGTACTGGATATATACATTCCTAAATGTTTTTGGTCATCCGTCGCCTTTAATATTAGGCTCCAACAAACGCAAATTATTTTTGGAGTATTTTTTTTTTGGTCCAAATTTTTGGAGTATTTTGACCGCTGGGTATCTTGGATTTCCTATTGGACACGGAGACCATGGAGCTGCTTGCCTCACCTTGTAATATGGTTTCATGCCTATGTTAATATATTATTGGCTCAATTAAAGGCAAGAGAAGAAAATAAGAAAAAGGAAAAGAAAAGAAACAACACACACAAAAGGAGGAGGAGATGGAAGGAGGAGAGAGAAATAATAATTTTTTTCAAAATGTTATAACTTACAAAATAAAAGTGCAAAAATAAAAAA
>CM041779.1:147431825-147473857 GCA_023374045.1 Limonium bicolor | reverse complement strand
CTTCTAAGATAAGTCAACGATTACATAACATTTAAGGGGGCTTAAAAGACATTTGAGACTTAGGAAATAAGAGTGAGGAATTTGTTTAAGTTTAACTTAGGCTACAAGTTATTGATGAATACTACCTTTAATATTCCTCAGAGTGTGTTGAATGTTTGCACGCGTCTACTAGGACTGCTACAGCGCTAATCAGGTACGATCTCTCGTACTCAGATACTTTTGGTAACGAACTTTATGGAATGTTTTTGAGAAACGCTAAACTGAGCTGAATGAATTTCGAAAGGAAACTATTTGTGTGACTAACTGCAGACGTTATATCGTGAGTGGTTAAACTGGTGTAAAATTAAAAGAAAAGAAATTAAAAACTCAAAATAAACGTCGGGCTGCAAACAAATCCCGGTCGTGGTAGTATAGTGAATTGTAAGCGACCGGATGTCGAACCGTGGGACTAATATACATATTATAGTACCTAAGCGTGTCACGGAGGGGGGATTATTGACTTGTAAAATAAAAAGAAAGATAAAATAAACTAAGTTAATAGATAAATTAAATGGAACTCTGGGTCAGGTTATTATAATCTGCATAATTAAGCTATCTCTACTGGTTTAATAATTTGGCAAGGTTCCTGTTATTTCTTAAGGTCTAAGTCATAGACTCAAAAGAACTCGTTTACCTGAAATGAAGGTTCTAATCAAGGTTCAGCAAAATGCCTGTAAACGGCAGATGAGTATTGAGGAATTACATTTGCAACTGAATACTAACTTATTAAATCATAACAAGTTTCCTCCAGTTTTACGTCTTAATTAACCTATCTATTTATCACCGGTATGATCAAAATAGATTTAGTAAAGCAGTTTAATAAATTCATCATGACATTTATTAAAAAGGTGCGAGATAACCTTTAAGCGTAACAAACTGTATATAAAATAAACTAGTAGAAATATTGCATAATTAATACAAACACATAATAACCGTTCCCAGAGTATACGTAAACTAGCCTAACATATTAAATAGATAGACAGAGACAAAGTAATAGAAATCATCCGTAATCACTCCGGCTCACTCTGCTATTTTGTATACGTAGGGCTAGAGGTGGATTTGGTGGACTGTAAAATAAATAAAATGGAGAAGGCGAGAGAAGAGAAATGAGATGGCGTGAGGTTTGTGGTGAAGTTGGGTCGTATGGGTGGTCGATGTATTATGGATGGTCTCTCTCTGTTAACACAGGTTACGTGCGCTTATATAGGAGGAGAGGAAGGAAGGAGAAGGAAGAATGATTGCAGACAGAGGTGAATCACGCGTGAAGGGATTTGCTCATTTATTGCAGGGGACAGAACGCGAAGAGTAGATAGATAAGTTGCAGGTCGACGGGCGAAGTCGACGAGCGAAGTCGACGAAGAAAAACTGTGATGCGTGCGATTTTAGTCGCGTCCGCCTAAGCGTCCTCTCTTGCGCCCGCCCATGAAGCATGCGGACATCTGTGTCGACCTCTAGCCGTCCGCCTTGGCTACCGCCCAAAAATGAAGCGGTTGCACATTGTCTAATTCATCTCCTCTTGTCCGCCTATTTATAAGGCGGTTCAGAGGGCGGTTGCCACCTTTTGTCCGCCTCCATTTCAGGCGGTAGTAGAGGCGGTTCCATGCACCGCATGCACATATTGTCCCGACTTATTTTTTCCAACTTGACCGGCTCTAGATTCTTCGTTTGGACTCCGTTTTCCGAGCCGTTTGTGTCTATGCGTTCGTCTCTTTGTCTACTTTATCCCATCTTGGTTTTCCTCAGTTAAACCAATAAATTTGTGAGATAAACAATAAAACATAAACTAGAGGAAAACTACCGAAGGGAGAAATGAGCAAGAAAAGTGTTAATAAATATGAAATACCCTATAAATCATGCTCATTTGGACACTTATCACACCCCACACTTTCTTTTTGCTTGTCCTCAAGCAAACCACGTACCCAAGTAAGTAGGGAATGCTCAATACTAACAATATTATTATGGAGGGTAGGAAACATGATCTTTAAACTTATTGAGAGTGTGAAAAATTAACTACTGGTGGCATAGGTGTTCTCAGGAAAAATAAAAATAGAGTTTCGGGTATGATCCAAGGTACTTCAAATGTTTCTTTTTAGGTGACTCTGAGAATTTTACCATGGCCAACTTCTCTCAAGAATGGGCATTGAGAAGAAAAACAAAAGGAAAAAATAGATTTATGCATTTGTTTCACTTTGCATATGGGATGAGAAATGTAGGCATAACACCTTTGTATTTAAGAACACTCAACTCTCTTTGTTGGTTACCAATGGTGTCTCACAAGTCCCTTATTATTTTCTTTCTCTCTTTTTTTTTAACAGAGAAGCACCCTTAGCAATCCCTAAGAGAGAAGACAGAAAGAAACCCTGAGCAATAAATCCAACCATTGCAGATTATTTGGTCACACCGCATATAAAATGCTCCTCAAAAGTAATCAATATTTTAAAATTTGTACCATTTATCCTACAATTCATAACAAATTTATTCTTAAAGAGAACAACCCACATATAAAGGGTCCATAATATTTGAATTGGACAAACGCATGATAAGGAGAGATTAAACATTTAAGCACAAAATGTCACCGAAAAGGGGCACACTCCCCCACACTTAAATTGAACAATGTCCTCATTGTTCACTAGAAAAACAAGGGAAGGTTTTAGAAGACCTTTTCGGTAAGTAGATAAAATAGAGATAACACAAAGATCACAATTTAAACATTTAAGCACATAAACGCTCCTCTGCAGTTTTTATTAAAATAAAAGCAAAATTAAAGAAACTGGTACTCCCCTGATTTTATTTTTGCTTGCTGTTAAAGGAGCTCCCCCACACTTGAGCTTCAGCCTCAAGTAACGTAGCTTGGTTGCGGTGTCCACATGGAGGTGCACCTGCATAAGACACTTGAATACCCCAAACCTAGTTATGTTGTTTAAACACCTAAATAGGGTGTAACAAGACTAAAAAGAGTCTTAGAAACCTTACTAAACAAATTTAAACAAAAAGGAAACACAAATGTGCTTTAAAGTCAATAAGAGCTAAAATGTGCTCTAAGCTTGGGATAAACTTGAGTAAGGCCTAATGAGCTTACCAAGACTTCATTTATATACTAATGAACTTATTAAACCAATTACCAAAGAAAACCAAGCTTGAAAACAAGTTAAAACACAAAATGTGCTTTAAGAAGTCTTAAAGCACGTTTTTGAAAAATTGTCTTGTAAATGAGTTTTGAATGGCTAAATGTCCATCATTACTCTTAAATATATATGTGTACTATATAGTATCACATTTGGGTGGCTATATTAGTGGGAAATCAAAAATTTCACTTCTATGTGCCTTGTATAGGTGAATAGTACTTTTATAAGTTAATTTGTAACATATGTTGTATTAAGTAATTAAATTGACAAACAAAGACTAAAACACCCTCATACTAATAAAGGGGGCCGGTTTTTATAAGTGTGGTGACTCACCACTCTCTAGTTAAGGTAATGAGTAATTAAAGCAAACTAAGTAAAACTACTTTTTACTTTATAACATAAATATCTTCTAAAAGCAACTTCTATCTTCATTCTCATTTCTTTCCTTCATTCCCACGGTTTGCAAACACCACTCATCTTCTCCCTTCTTCCTTGTTCTCTCTCGGTAATACCACTATCACCATGGAAGTTCCAACTTTGACCACTTGTTAAACCTAGCTCACTTGTCCAAATCAAAACAAATACCACCAATCTCTTCCTCTCATCAAGCTCTTCATTCCTATCTCCTCAAAACTCCTAGAGCTCCATTTCGGTGCCAAGGTGTTCCACCATTGAAGGAGCTTGAGCTTGGATTTCTACATATTATTACTCTCCTTTACTTCTAGGTAAGGAATCTCAAACAAAAATCAAGTTTCCCTCTTGTTTTTGTCATGTCCGAAAATACACATTGATGTAGCTCATTGTGTGACTTTGTTCTAGCTTCATTTCAACTCTTCATGGACTAGGTGGAGTCCTCTCTTGTTGTATATCCAAACTCTCTTCAAAGAACAAGGTAAAACAACTACATTAATGTTTTTGAAACAATGTCAAATTAGGGTTTACAATGAGATGAAGCCTATAGCTTGAATACTCATTATTGAGTTGGTATATTGTTTAGAACTTGTCAAGGAATCAAGTACTCTATTGGTTTTCTAAAGGAAACAAGAAAGAAGTTATCTTGCAAAAGAGGTAAATCTACTAACCTAATGCTATTTTAATGCCTTAGGAGAAATGAGCTTATAATGCTTATTAAAACTATCTAAAGAGCCAATGGGGAATGACCTAGTGAAGTGTTCTTAAGAGACTAGTAAAGGGCATATGTGTATGTTGAGTGTATTTGCAGGTTAAAGGCATATATATTGTGGAAATTCAGTGTTTATGATTTAAGCACTTTAAGGGCCTAAGTGCCATGCAAACTATATTGTGCACTATGTTGTGATGTAGTGTAAATTTGGTGAAATTGTGTATGAGAGTGTTCTTGGTGATTTTGGATGTTCTTGTGTGTTTAAAGGAGAAGGTAAAGTGTTTAGGCATGGTAATGTTCTAGGGGAACCCATGTCAAAATCTAGGTAGGAAGTAAGAAGTTCTAAGTGTTTACATAAGTTTGGTGAGTTAGAAAGTGTAGGAAATGAATAAGGAGTTCAAGATGTTTTAAAGGAATGATGATGAACTAGGAAGTACTCTAGAGTGTAATAGGGACTTAGGCATGGTCTTGAGATTTTAGTATGTACCAAAGTCATTTTGGACTTAGGTAAAGACTTAGGCAAACTTTGGTAAACTAAGGAGAATGTAGGAACTTGAGAAAGGATTTGAAGTAATGATATAAGGAGATAGTTGTGAGAAATGATGCTTGGGAGATGATGTTAAGTTAAGGAGAAAGCATTTTGGGATAGTAGTTGCCTTAGGTATGAAACACCATCTAGGAACCTAGTATAAAATAACATAAGTGTTAAGGAATTTTTACAAGGAAATAAGTAAATGTTTTAAGGAATTAGAAAATGAGTTTCATGGATGTTGTATGTGGATGTAAGGTTGCCAAATGTTGCTAGGAAGCATTAAGAGGCCTTAGGAGAAGTTTGGTGAAGAATTGGCAAGTTTAGGTAAGTTTAGTAGGCGACCGACCCAGGGGCCGACCCAGTATGTGGGTCGGTCGAGCCTCTGTAAAATGTTAGGAAAATGTTCGGTGACGGTCCGACCCAAAAGGGTGGGTCGGACATGGGTCGGTCGAGCCTCTGTAAAATGTTGGGAAAATGTTCGCACATGGACCGACCCAGAATGGTGGGTCGGACATGGGTCGGTCAAGGTAAAGTTTTTCAGACCCGAAGACCACTGGGAGGGTCCGACCCAGTTGTGGGTCGGACGGTGGGTCGGTCGGACCAAAACTTGTAAAAAAAAAAAACAGAAAAGAATGTGACTTATGTAGTTAACCCTAGGGTGTATAATGAAGGTAACCTAGGGTAAGATAGGCATTAAAACATGTCATACAATCATGTTAAATACTTAGTAAGTTTGGAGTCAAATAAATAATTAACCGACATTACTAATGTGTTTAGGATTCTCTCAAGGTGGAAATCAAACGAGGCAAGGACCAAGGTATGGTTTTCTTGCAGTCTGTTGCCTACCGGTTTACACCGGCTTGTGTGTTGTTTGTTTTCTGTGTGTTTATGACTTTGTAAGATTAAACCATGTAAAGAGTTTACAGTTGTTAAATATTATTATGTTGTTAATCATGACTCTCTCTTCCCATGTGAGTGTCTAACAAGACTTGACCTATTATTGTGAATTGTTGTTGTGCTCAATGTTGAACTACTAACATGGGCTAACGGGGGAAGTGAGGAGTCCGGTCTGTTCCGGCCACGCGTGTGAGTATGGGAGTCGATGTCATAACCGGTTCGATTCTCTCTGTATGTTATGGTTAAGTTTCCAATTTGGTTTCTAACCTTCCCTTTAGCTTAACCAAGGCTATTTTACTGACTCACGTCGGGCCACAGGGGCATACTATATGTTTTGTTTCGGTGTGCTTGGATCACTATATCCGGGGCACCTTGTGTTAAGTTAACCGTTCAATCTAACCGGACGGTAACGAGTTATGTAACGAGCTAAGTATGAGCGTGGCAACATTCTCGAAGCTCTCAATGGGGACTAACTGTGTTGGTTCTCTTCCTAAAAGGATTTGTATGTTTGTGATGTGTGTTATGATGTGTACAATACCCTTGTTATGTTATATATGTATGTGTTGTGTGTTTAAAAATAAATATCATGTCATCCTGACAATTGGTTGCGCGTATCCCGGTAGTCGATGGGCTGCGCGTTAGCCATACCAGCAAAGGTGCTGACCCCCTCGGGGGCTCCATATTTTTATTGCAGGATGAGGATCGAAGAGGCAGAGTGGCTCTAGGTCCAAGAGAGTAGTTTACTTTTGAAGTATTTTGGATGTTAGCCCGGGTTGCGCTTGTGCACCCGTGGCGTGTTATATACTTGTTGGTGACGGTTTACAGTGAATCAAACAGTGAAGGATTTATGTAGATACTCGGTATTATATTGTTATATATATATGGTTGTTAGTTCTATGCTCGGGAGTCTGATCATCAGACCGGTACAATTGTATTTATTCAGCCTTGTTAGCCACGTGGGTGGTTGACGGCGTTGTAACACCAATCGTTTAGTTTTGTTTAGTTGTTTATTTCCGCTGCGATTCCAAGTATAGTTATGTGCGTAGTAGGGTGTTACAAAAAGTGTATCAGAGCGAAGTATCGCTCTGATGACTAGAATACCGAGCTTAGGGATATACCGAGTTAGGAACCTAACCTAAGTGAACAGATTTGGAAAGGTTAACCACTAACTAAGTGTGGAGATACCTTATTATCGGAAGCGTTACAGTCGTTAGACCGATAAGTGTGCAAGCATAATGCTAATGAGATGTTCGTACAAATTCAGATGGCAGGTAGACCACGAGGAAGAGGCCGCGGGCGCGGTATTGGAGGTATGGGTGGCCAGGATGAGGATACTACGGCACAAACCATGGCTGAGGCAGTTGCAGCCGCCGTAGCTCAGCTGGTACCCGACCTAGTTGCTGCTATACAGCAAGGGCGACAGCCTGGAGTTCAGCCACCACCACACCACCGCCACGAGAGACCAATTGGGTCAAGGCGTTGCTGATCTGAGGCCGCCTTCATTCAGTGGGGAGACCGATCCCCGTAAGCTCGAGGCATACATCTCCGAGATGGAGACCGCCTTCGAAACCCTAGCACCACCTGAGCAGATCAAGGTACGACTTGCTGCTTACTACCTGAAGGGCGCGGCACAAAACTGGTGGAAGCTTGTGCGCGAGGGTAGAGTTGTTGATCCGACATTCCAGTGGAGGGAGTACACGGCTCTTCTGCGAGCCAAATACTACCCTATACATGTGCAAGAGGCCAAGCGCCTGGAGTTGGACAACCTGAGGCAAGGGGATAAGATGACGGTAGATGAGTACTACTCAGCCTTCATCGGACTAATCCACCTGCTACGGATCTGGGTTACTCAGACCGGATCCTTGTGAACCGTTTCTACAACGGACTGAACTACCGCCTACGCTACGGCATGGGGCCTACTGGATATACCACCTTGCAGGAGTGCTATCATGCCGCTGCTATTGTGGAGATCACCGTCCGTCTAAGGGACGAGGAGAGTGCGCTCAAGCGCAAGGCTCGAACGAGGGCCAAGGCACGCAAGGGCAGTGGGGAGGGAAGAGAAGAAAATATACCCCCAGTCCCAGAAAGGACAGCAACAGGGTGGCAAGGGCCAGGCCCAGACCACCACTGCTGATGAGCCTCTGCAGCTCACCTATGCGTATGCGGCCAAGCCCTACGTTCTTACCCACCAAAGGCTAGCACGGGCTCTGGACCGGAGCGCCACTATTACTGCAAGTGGTGCAACGGCGACCACCCCGGCAAGGACTGCAAGGGTAATGATGTTCAGTGCCGGTACTGTAAGAAGATGGGTCACCGCGACCATGAGTGCTGGTCGAACCCGAACGGTAGGAACTTCAGGCCCAAGGGGCAATTGAAGGGTAAGGCCACTGCGACCACCGATGGCCAGAAGACGGCGAACCAGCCACCCCCAGATCAGAGGTACACGGAGTCCCAGAAGGGGAAGGGGTCGGGGTCCAACAAGGCCACCCTGAATGTGGTGGACCGGTCTGAGGCGCCAGGGCCCTCTTCTAGACCAGGTACCGCCTAAGTTGTTGAATGTAATAAGTGTCTGCATACCGCATTGCATGCATGTGTGTGAGTGAGTTTAAATGAACGACCATGTGAGTAAATAATAAAGTATAGTGTGAGATTTACCTAACTAGAGTACTCTAAACTTTAAGGAACCTTCAATATATGTTATCCAATCCCACCCACACCGAACCCTGAAGAAACCACCATCAACATCACCGACTTTCCATTGGAGCAATGTCAGGTCATCCAGCCAGGTATGATACTTCTAAATGGATACCTGACACCGGAAGCACAAATCCACATCATCAGACGATGCGACGAACTTGGAGCAAAACCAGGAGGGTTTTACACACCCGAATACCCGAACGGAGCAAGGATGCAGTTGAAGATGATGTGCATGGGTAAGGACTGGAACCCTTACACCAAGTCATATCAAGAAGTTCGAGCTGAAGATGGAGCAACAGTATCAAGTATACCAGAGGAGTTCCACGCGGTCGTTAACCACGCCGTGGGAATTGCTCAGCAAGTTGAAACGGAATCAATTCCGGGTGTAAAAGCAGATTTATGCATTGTAAACTTCTACCAGAAAGGTGGACGGTTGGGTATGCACCAAGACAAGGACGAGTCACCCGAGTCTCTAAGTAAGGGAGTACCCGTGGTGTCTTGGTCCATTGGTGATACCGCAGTATTTGTGTATGGCGAGCAGAAGCGTGCTGACCTCGCAAAGAAGCTATTGCTAAAATCGGGAGATGTATTAATCATGGGTGGGCAATCAAGGATGCTATACCATGGCATCAGAAAGATCAAACTGAATACCGCACCGTCGGCAGTGATCAATGCCACACACATGAAACCCGGACGTTTGAATCTGACCTTCAGACAGTTTTAAACCTTGTATAATTATGTGACAAACCAGTATGTATTAAGGATGTTGTAAGTGTGGATCATGGCGACAGTATAAGCCAATAAATGTTGTAAAAAGGAGTGTGTTAATGAATAAAGTGGAGTTGTTTGAACATATAAACCGTGTTGTTACCCAATACTTATTAGTTTGCCAATGAATTAGGCTGTGCACTCGGAACGGGAGGTATACTGAGTGTCTGCAATAAGGCAGAAGCCGGCAAGAGCGGCACAATCCTCACCGGTACCTTTCCAGTGAATGGCGTGGATGCATCGATCTTGTTCGACTCTGGAGCCTCACACACATTCATTTCGCTATCATTTGCGAAGAGGCTGGGGTTAGATGGTGAAGAGATGCCAGACTTCGTGGTTACTCTCCCGTCGAAGGAGCGGATCCGATGTACCCGCTACTACCGAGGTGCTATTGTTCGAATCAGGAGTGAAGAGTTTCCGATCGACTTGATAGAGTTCGACGGACTAGGCTTTGATGTGATTGTCGGGATGAACTGGTTGGAGCGGCACAAGGGCAGAATCCTGTGTGCCGAGCATCGACTGCTTCTTCGGAGTCCATCTGGGGTTACCATATCTTACCGCCAGAGGCAGGGAGCCTTCGACTCAGATCATCACCGCCATGGCTATGTATCGTGAGTTACGACGAGGGAGTGATGTATACCTCTGCTATGTCCAGGACATGAGAGAGACCCTGAGTTTAGCCCAGATGTGCCGGTAGTGTCGGAGTTTCCTGATGTATTTCCTAAGGAACTGCCGGGCATGCCCCAGCACGAGAGGTTGAGTTCGAGATTGATTTAGTTCCGGGCACCGGACCCATTGCGAAAGCACCTTACCGTATGGCTCCAGCAGAAATGACAGAGCTCAAAGAGCAGCTGAGAGACCTACTCGACAAGGGCTTTATCCGCCCTAGTGTGTCACCATGGGGAGCGCCGGTCCTCTTCGTGAAGAAGAGGACGGTAGCCTCCGCCTATGTATTGATTATCGGGAGCTGAATGCTGTGACGGTGAAGAACCGTTACCCCTTACCACGCATCGACGATCTATTTGATCAGCTTAGGGGAGCATCAGTATTCTCCAAGATAGACCTACGTTCCGGATATCACCAGATTGCCATCCGTGACAGTGACATCGAAAAGACAGCTTTCAGAACTAGGTATGGGCACTATGAGTTCACCGTTATGCCGTTTGGCTTATCAAATGCACCAGCAAAGTTCATGGACTTAATGAACCGTTTGTTCCAAGATCAGTTGGACAAATCAGTGGTAGTCTTCATCGATGACATTCTTGTGTATTCTAAATCGAAAGGTGAGCACGAAAGCCACCTGAGAGATGTGTTACAAACTTTGAGGAGAAATCAGTTGTATGCTAAATTTTCTAAGTGTGAATTTTGGTTGAACCAAGTATCATTCCTTGGACATGTGATATCTGAGGCCGGGATCGCTGTTGATCCGGCAAAGATAGATGCAGTGCGCACCTGGCCTAGGCCGAAGACAGTTACCGACATCAGGAGCTTCCTCGGTCTGGCAGGTTACTATAGGAGATTTGTGAAGGACTTCTCCAGTGTCTCGAAGCCGATGACTTCCTTGATGAAGAAGGATGCGCCATTCGAGTGGACAGTCGACTGTGAGAGGGCTTTCGCGAGTCTCAAGGATGCTCTGACATCTGCACCGGTTCTGACGCTACCAGACGGTCCAGATGGTTTCGAGGTCTATTGCGACGCATCAGGCAGGGGTATGGGTTGTGTGTTGATGCAACACGGGAAGGTCGTGGCTTACGCCTCCCGACAGCTGAAGAAGCATGAGGAGAACTACCCTACCCACGACTTAGAATTGGGGGCCATTGTCTTCGCATTGAAGATATGGCGACATCACCTGTATGGAGTAAGTGTGACGATTTATTCTGACCACAAGCTTGAAATACTTGTTCACTCAGAAAGAGTTGAACATGAGGCAGAAGGTGGGTTGAATTCCTGAATGATTATGATATCGATTTACAGTATAAGGAGGGTAAGGCAAATGTGGTAGCTGACGCATTGAGTCGCCGAGCACACTCTCTCCATTCGCTAGTCTCTCATACTGGCTTGGTTGAAGAGGTGCGGAGTGCTCAAATGACGGATCAGTACATGTTGGAGGTTAGACAGAAGCTTATTGATGGCACATTCGAGGGGCAGAAGTACGACTTCAGACTCCACGATGATGACCTGATTAGGCTCAATGGCAGATTGTGTATACCGGAGTAGCGCTGAGCTGAAGGAGCGCATACTGAGTGAATCCCATTGTTCTACGACATCGATTCACCCCGGAGCTTCAAAGATGTATAAAGGTATGAAAAGATACTTCTGGTGGGCTGGAATGAAAAAGGATGTAAATGACTATGTGTTGAGGTGTCTCACTTGTCAGAAGGTCAAGTTTGAGCACCGACGGCCTGGTGGTATGGTGCAGCCAATGCCAGTGCCGGAGTGGAAGTTCCATGACATATCTATGGACTTCGTGGTTGGGCTTCCGCCTACAAGGGGAGGTCTAAATATGATTTGGGTGGTAGTTGACCGACTGACCAAGGTGTCTCGATTCATTCCGATGAAGGACACCTGGAAAGTGGCAAAGTTGGCAGAATTATTCGATAAAGAGATTGTAAGACATCATGGTGTACCAAACGATAGTATCTGACAGAGATACCAGATTCCTATCCAGATATTGGAAGTCTACACGAGAGGCACTTGGTACTGAACTGAAATTGAGCACGGCGTTTCACCCACAGACCGATGGTCAGAGTGAGCGCACCATACAGACACTTGAGGATATGCTACGTGCATGTGCACTTGACTTTCAGACCAGCTGGATTGATAAGTTACATCTGATCGAATTTAGCTACAACAACAGTTATCATGCATCGATCAAGATGTCTCCCTTCCAGGCATTGTACGGTAGACCATGCCGCACGCCATTATGCTGGGATGAGTCGAGTGAGACGGTCATTATAGGACCAGAGTATCTTGAGCAAGTTCAGGCAGAAGTTCGCCAGATCAGAGATAATGAAAGCAGCTCAGGATAGACAAAAGTCGTACGCAGATGTGCGCCGACGTGACCTGGAGTTCGCCGTGGGCGATCAGGTATTTTTGAGAGTATCCCCCATGAAGGGAGTGTTTCGTTTTGGCCAGAAAGGCAAGTTGAGCCCAAAATATGTGGGACCTTATGTTGTGACGGAGCGGATCGGCCCGGTAGCTTATAGACTTGACTTACCCGCCGAGCTGGGCAAGGTACATGATGTATTTCATGTGTCCCAGTTGAAGAAGTATATGTCTCATCCGTCTCATGTACTTCAGCCTGAAAGGCTAACTTTAGAGCCGACCATGCGATCATGGAGACTCCGGTACGGATTCTGGACACTAAGACTCGAGACACTCGCCATAAGTCTGTGAGACTGGTGAAGGTTCTCTGGTCTAACCAGGACGTTGAGGAGGCCACTTGGGAGCTGGAAGATAAGATGAAGGCGAAGTACCCGTCGTTGTTTACTTCTTAGTATTTGTATGTATAGGGTACGGGCGTACCCCTATTTAAGGGGGTAGAGCCGTTTCGGTTATGTATATAACATGTATTTGAATACATTGTCTGTGTTGTATTGTCATGTTGTATTCATGTTGTTAATGTTGCAGACCGCTGAGTCTGAATGATGTTGTGATGTTTTGTTGTTTGGACCACGTGTCCGATATGATGTAAGATGTTGTTAATGTGATATAGAAGTGTTGTTAATATGTGTCTCATGTTCTAATGTTTAATGTTAAGTGGAAGTATGAACTTTGGGACAAAGTTCTTTTAAGGGGGGTAGATTGAAATACCCCAAACCTAGTTATGTTGTTTAAACACCTAAATAGGGTGTAACAAGACTAAAAAGAGTCTTAGAAACCTTACTAAACAAATTTAAACAAAAGGAACACAAATGTGCTTTAAAGTCAATAAGAGCTAAAATGTGCTCTAAGCTTGGGATAAACTTGAGTAAGGCCTAATGAGCTTACCAAGACTTCATTTATATACTAATGAACTTATTAAACCAATTACCAAAGAAAACCAAGCTTGAAAACAAGTTAAAACACAAAATGTGCTTTAAGAAGTCTTAAAGCACGTTTTTGAAAAATTGTCTTGTAAATGAGTTTTGAATGGCTAAATGTCCATCATTACTCTTAAATATATATGTGTACTATATAGTATCACATTTGGGTGGCTATATTAGTGGGAAATCAAAAATTTCACTTCTATGTGCCTTGTATAGGTGAATAGTACTTTTTATAAGTTAATTTGTAACATATGTTGTATTAAGTAATTAAATTGACAAACAAAGACTAAACACCCTCATACTAATAAAGGGGGCCGGTTTTTATAAGTGTGGTGACTCACCACTCTCTAGTTAAGGTAATGAGTAATTAAAGCAAACTAAGTAAAACTACTTTTTACTTTATAACATAAATATCTTCTAAAAGCAACTTCTATCTTCATTCTCATTTCTTTCCTTCATTCCCACGGTTTGCAAACACCACTCATCTTCTCCCTTCTTCCTTGTTCTCTCTCGGTAATACCACTACCACCATGGAAACACAAGCTTTGACCACTTGTTAAACCTAGCTCACTTGTCCAAATCAAAAACAAATACCACCAATCTCTTCCTCTCATCAAGCTCTTCATTCCTATCTCCTCAAAACTCCAAGAGCTCCATTTCGGTGCCAAGGTGTTCCACCATTGAAGGAGCTTGAGCTTGGATTTCTACATATTATTACTCTCCTTTGCTTCTAGGTAAGGAATCTCAAACAAAAATCAAGTTTCCTCCTTGTTTTTGTCATGTCCGAAAATACACATTGATATAGCTCATTGTGTGACTTTGTTCTAGCTTCATTTCAACTCTTCATGGACTAGGTGGAGTCCTCTCTTGTTGTATATCCAAACTCTCTTCAAAGAACAAGGTAAAACAACTACATTAATGTTTTTGAAACAATGTCAAATTAGGGTTTACAATGAGATGAAGCCTATAGCTTGAATACTCATTATAGTTTGGTATATTGTTTAGAACTTGTCAAGGAATCAAGTACTCTATTGGTTTTCTAAAGGAAACAAGAAAGAGTGATTTGCAAAAGAGGTAAATCTACTAACCTAATGCTATTTTAATGCCTTAGGAGAAATGAGCTTATAATGCTTATTAAAACTATCTAAAGAGCCAATGGGGAATGACCTAGTGAAGTGTTCTTAAGAGACTAGTAAAGGGCATATGTGTATGTTGAGTGTATTTGCAGGTTAAAGGCATATATATTGTGGAAATTCAGTGTTTATGATTTAAGCACTTTAAGGGCCTAAGTGCCATGCAAACATATTGTGCACTATGTTGTATGTAGTGTAAATTTGGTGAAATTGTGTATGTGAGTGTTCTTGATGATTTAGTTGATCTTGTGTGTTTAAAGGAGAAGGTAAAGTGTTTAGGCATGTAATGTTCTAGGGAACCCATGTCAAAATTAGGTAGGAAGAAGAAGTTCTAAGTGTTTACATAAGGTTTGGTGAGTTAGAAAGTGTAGGAAATGAATAAGTTCAAGATGTTTTAAGGAATGATGATGAACTAGGAAGTACTCTAGAGTGTAATAGGGACTTAGGCATGGTCTTGAGATTTTAGTATGTACCAAAGCCATTTTGGACTTAGGTAAAGACTTAGGCAAACTTTGGTAAACTAAGGAGAATGTAGGAACTTGAGAAAGGATTTGAAGTAATGATATAAGGAGATAGTTGTGAGAAATGATGCTTGGGAGATGATGTTAAGTTAAGGAGAAAGCATTTTGGGATAGTAGTTGCCTTAGTATGAAACACCATCTAGGAACCTAGTATAAAATAACATAAGTGTTAAGGAATTTTTACAAGGAAATAAGTAAATGTTTTAAGGAATTAGAAAATGGTTTCATGGATGTTGTATGTGGATGTAAGGTTGCCAAATGTTGCTAGGAAGCATTAAGAGGCCTAGGAAGTTTGGTGAAGAATTGGCAAGTTTAGGTAAGTTTAGTAGGCGACCGACCCAGGGGCCGACCCAGTATGTGGGTCGGTCGAGCCTCTGTAAAATGTTAGGAAAATGTTCGGTGACGGTCCGACCCAAAAGGGTGGGTCGGACATGGGTCGGTCGAGCCTCTGTAAAATGTTGGGAAAATGTTCGCACATGGACCGACCCAGAATGGTGGGTCGGACATGGGTCGGTCAAGGTAAAGTTTTTCAGACCCGAAGACCACTGGGAGGGTCCGACCCAGTTGTGGGTCGGACGGTGGGTCGGTCGGACCAAAACTTGTAAAAAAAAAAAACAGAAAAGAATGTGGCTTATGTAGTTAACCCTAGGGTGTATAATGAAGGTAACCTAGGGTAAGATAGGCATTAAAACATGTCATACAATCATGTTAAATACTTAGTAGTTTGGAGTCAAATAAATAATTAACCGACATTACTAATGTGTTTAGGATTCTCTCAAGGTGGAAATCAAACGAGGCAAGGACCAAGGTATGGTTTTCTTGCAGTCTGTTGCCTACCGTTTACACCGGCTTGTGTGTTGTTTGTTTTGTGTGTTTATGACTTTGTAAGATTAAACCATGTAAGAGTTTACAGTTGTTAAATATTATTATGTTGTTAATTATGACTCTCTCTTCCCATGTGAGTGTCTAACAAGACTTGACCTATTATTGTGAATCGTTGTTGTGCTCAATGTTGAACTACTAACATGGGCTAACGGGGAAGTGAGGAGTCCGGTCTGTTCCGGCCACGCGTGTGAGTATGGGAGTCGATGTCATAACCGGTTCGATTCTCTCTGTATGTTATGGTTAAGTTTCCAATTTGGTTTCTAACCTTCCCTTTAGCTTAACCAAGGCTATTTTACTGACTCACGTCGGGCCACAGGGGCATACTATATGTTTTGTTTCGGTGTGCTTGGATCACTATATCCGGGGCACCTTGTGTTAAGTTAACCGTTCAATCTAACCGGACGGTAACGAGTTATGTAACGAGCTAAGTATGAGCGTGGCAACATTCTCGAAGCTCTCAATGGGGACTAACTGTGTTGGTTCTCTTCCTAAAAGGATTTGTATGTTGTGATGTGTGTTATGATGTGTACAATACCCTTGTTATGTTATATATGTATGTGTTGTGTGTTTAAAAATAAATATCATGTCATCCTGACAATTGGTTGCGCGTATCCCGGTAGTCGATGGGCTGCGCGTTAGCCATACCAGCAAAGGTGCTGACCCCCTCGGGGGCTCCATATTTTTATTGCAGGATGAGGATCGAAGAGGCAGAGTGGCTCTAGGTCCAAGAGAGTAGTTTACTTTTGAAGTATTTTGGATGTTAGCCCGGGTTGCGCTGTGCACCCGTGGCGTATTATATACTTGTTGGTGACGGTTTACAGTGAATTAAACAGTGAAGGATTTGTAAATACTCGGTATATATTGTTATATATATATGGTTGTTAGTTCTATGCTCGGAGTCTGATCATCAGACCGGTACAATTGTATTTATTCAGCCTTGTTAGCCACGTGGGTGGTTGACGGCGTTGTAACACCAATCGTTTAGTTATTGTTTAGTTGTTTATTTCCGCTGCGATTCCAAGTATAGTTATGTGCGTAGTAGGGGTGTTACACCCCAACTGGTGGGCAGAGGCAATAAGTCCCCATAGTATACCAGCAAGGAGCATTGGAACGGGTTTCGGTCCCCAAAAGCATCCGAACATCATTTTCATATCATCCATATCATCTACATTTGCATCATCTTCATATCATCCATCTACATTATCCAGGTGCGTCACAAGACCTGGCGACAGAAAAGTTGGCGAGGTGATGGCAATAAATCCTCATGTGTTATGTCAACTTATTTTAGGATCAACGACTGGTGGGCGATGGAATAAGTCCCCAGGGTTTTTACCAGGAGTTATCCCTACACACCGGCTTGGGGGGCAATGGCAATAAGTCCACATTGGGTCCAGCCAGGAGCATCGGCACGGGTTTCGGACTCTAGAAGCATCCGAGCATCATCAGCACTATCAGCATTGTTAGCATATCAGCATTCCCGCATCTACATACCATCTAGTCTTCACTTTTAGGTAGTCGACGCCTTAGAATAGCTTGACATCATCTCATTCATTATAGGTAGTCAACGCCTTAGAATAGCTTGACGTCGTTTCATTCATTCATGTAGTCAATGCCGTAGAATAGCTTGAATCATCTCATTCATTATAGGTAGTCAACGCCTTAGAATAGCTTGACATCATTTCATTCATTACAGGTAGTCAACGCCTTAGAATAGCTTGACATCATTTCATTCATTTTAGGTAGTCAACGCCTTAGAATAGCTTGACATCATTTCATTCATTATAGGTAGTCAAGCTTAGTCAACGCCTTAGAATAGCTTGACATCATTTCATTCATTATAGTTAGTCAACGCCTTATAATAGCTTGACATCTTTTCATTCATTATAGGTAGTCAACGCCTTAGAATAGCTTGACATCTTATAGGTAGTCAACGCCTTAGAATAGCTTGACATCATTTCATCCTTATAGGTAGTCGACGCCTTAGAATAGTCCGACATTACTTCATTTGTTACCTTTAGGTGGTCGACGCCTTAGAATCGCTCGACATCCTTTCACTTTACTCATAGATAGTCAACGCCTAGAACAGCTCGACACAATTTGCCAATTTTCAAACAACATGTAGGGTCTTTTAAGATCCAAATTTTAGGGCATCACTCAAGCATCAACTAGACTCTTCATATCCATTACAAAGTCTAGTTGACGGGGGGCAATCTGTTATACCCAAAATTTTACCCCGCGGTATAGGGTTTGTACACTTTAGTGTTGCGAGAGACACTTTGGTCAAGCGGTGATGATTCCCGGTCCAATCGGCGCGTTCCGGAGCACTAGTGGCAGCTTAGTCATCTTTGGGGGTATTTTTGTAATTTTCAAGACCCCTAGAATCTCCAATAGGCTCTCTCTCTCTCTCCTCTGAAAAAGGGATTAAATCAACTTGAAATGCTTTGAAATTTTAACCCATGATAGAGGATGACTTTTTGGGCATAATGGCGTTAGAATTTTGATTTTTCGAATTTCCAATAATTTTCTAGCAATTTCTGATTGGATCTGACGAGAAATTGAATTAAAAAACACTCCAATGTTGAAAAATTCCAATTCCACCTTAAAAAAATCAGAATTATCATCCTTGACACGTGGTTAAAATTTCTTAGCCAGATTCCCCAGGAAACTCACTAAGTTGAGGTTACAACAAAATCTATCCTATAAGACTTTTTTTCTATCTTTAAGGAAGTCTATATAAGAAGCCTTAACTTCTGATCAAAGGAGAGCTCAAAGAACCCTAGGAAGTCAGAGAACCCAGCCGTCACAAGTCTCCCACGTTTTTACACACCCGAGCACCGAAATCACATCAAAAACCTTCCAAAATCATCATCTAAGCACATTCTTCAACTCCCACAACATTAACAATCATTAAACACCACCAAAACGTGAAGAACAACCACAATTCATAAGGGACAGAAGCTACTCTCGAACCCTAACCGGAACCGACTCCGGTGAGGCTCCGAAAGACTCCCGACGTACGTGACAAATCCAGCCAATCCCGAAGTAAAACAGGAACGCGCCCATAAAATTTGAGCTGAAAACACAGTCGAGAACCACCAGAATGCCATCGTCTGAGGGTGGTTCGTGCCCACGGACAGCCTGTCCGGGGTCCCGGACAGCCTGTTCGAGGCCACGGACACCCCCGGACCGCGGCGGGAATTAAATTTTCAAATGTTTTAGGGTTTTTCAAGTTATATCCGGGCCCACAGAAGTCCTGTCGGTGGCCTCGGACTTTTCAAAATTTCGTTTTCTTTTCGATTCGACTTTTCTGTATAACTGGTTTAACTAGGGTCCGTGGGTTCGGACATTAGGTCCGTGGCCACGGACAGAAACAAAATTCGACCTAATTCTTCCTCCGAAACCCTAGTTTAGGTAATTTCACTTTTCACTTTAATTTTCTGTCAAAAATGATAAAAATCTAAAAAAATCAGAAGCTCGTGCACTTAGGTTAAAATGACTCGTAATAAGCCGTAAATAAACTAAGTAGAGTAAAAACGACTTTGAGGGGTAATGAAAGTAATTGAACCCTAAATAAGTCGAATGCCAAGCCCCCAAACCCGAACTCTCCCTTCCTAATTTACCCTAGGTCAAAATTAGGTGGTGACTCTAATTAGGTTCCAGTGAGCTAACTTAGGATTTAATAATTAATGTTTTATGACATAGTTATTAAGCTTGGGTTATAAGTGGACCTAGAACCCAACCAGATCCTAATCAATTCGAATCAACATAGGATAGGGTTCAAAAATCGAGGCTCACACCAACCTTAAGCCATTAAAAACCTACAAAATTATATAGGTGGTAAAGGATGTTATGCTTTGAGATTACCTTATAATACTCTCCCAAAGACCTGGAAACGTTTGTTAGAACCTAGGGCGCCTTATTACACTTTTGGACACCGAAAGGAAGAGCAGGAGTGGAGTAATCTTTCTTGATCTTTTCTTGTGATTTTTGGCCATGGATTACTAGGAAATGATGAAGAACACTCTAGGCACAACCTTACCTTAAGAGTAGGAAAGGTATGAGGTTCTTTTTCTTCTTCTTCTTCTCCATCTCCCTCTCCCTCTCCCTCTCCCTGTCGATGTCCCTCTCCCTCTCCCTCTCCCTCTCCCTCTCCCTCTCCCTCTCCCTCTCCCTCTCCCTCTCCCTCTCCTCTCCTTCTCCCTCTCCCTCCTTCTCCTTCTCCTTCTCCTTCTCCTTCTCCTTCTCCTTCTTCTTCTCTTCTCCTTCTTCTTTCTCCTTGGCCACACACCTTCTCCTAGTTAGGTTTCTTTCCTTTTTTACTCTCTTTGTCACTCTATTCTCTTCTTAGGTTTAATATGTGGATGATTGTATAGGAGGAGGGGTTGATGGGTTTATATAGGGGTGGAGGGGTCCATGGCTGATTTCCATCTTTAGGAAGTAACTTTCCTAGCTTGTGCCACCTTGCCCCACTTGCTAACACACCATAGAACCTATGGTATGGTTCACTAAGTTGATAACAACTAAAAGAAGGCTGAAGAGGGGTGAGTTCGGCCACCACCTGACTGCCTTAAGTCAACTGGACCACTAACCTAACCCATGAGCTTATTTACTCAAGGTTGAAGGAAGATAATGAGTGGCTGATCCCTTGTCTATGTCTCCACCAAGGGGAACATGTCACCTCCTACTAGCTTGCTTATGTTGTAAGATTCTCATTGGACTAAATGTTTGGCAACCAATCTTCTTGACACATAAGCCTAACTTGACACCTCATGCCTATAACTTCCTACCTGCTTACCAGCTTTCCACCTTGTGCTTTCAACGTCCTACCTGCTTACCAGCTTGCCACCGTTTTCCTGTAACGTCCTACTTGCTTACTAGCTTGTCACCTCATGCCTGTAATGTCCTACCTGCTTACTAGCTTGCCACCTCGTGCTTGTAACGTCCTATCTACTTACTAGCCTGCCACTTGGGCTTGTAACGTCCTACCTGCTTGCTAGCTCTCACTTGCAGTTGAATCACCTCCTCGCTTAGTTGTTTTAATACTATCGGAGCATTCTAGCCCAATAGTTCCAAAAGAGAGCTTTAAGGGATGAACAAGCTAGGATCTCTCTCTACATGCCTGTCCAACTCTTCTTTAGGGAGATATTTTTGAGATAAATGAACTAGGATAAGGCAAGACTAATTTTGGAGATCATTTTCAGCCATTATACTAGGGTTTTAAGGTGTTTAAAGCTTATTAGGGATTAATTTATCAAACTAGATCATCCTTTGCAAACTTGGGATATTTCACGTTTTCTTTACGAGGGTGGGGCTAATTGAAATCTTCTTCCAAGAAGTCAAACAGGTGTTGCTGCTAGACTTTTCTCCTGATATGTTGGTTTTGCCGGAATTATCCTTATTATATCATCAAACTTTACTAATACAAGTAATTAATATATATGTGCCAACTGTCATTTCTCTCCCTTTGACAAGAGATTTCCCTTCCCTTCCTTGTGAAGGTTCTTTGCCTTAATCCATGACTTCTTTCTTAGATGGCCCCTTTCAGAACATCAAGCCCTTCAGTTTGCATTCTTTACTTGCTTTAATATACTTTCTTCAAATAATACTTAATGCTTGTAATAGTCTTGGTTAGCCTTCAACTAGGGGGACTCCTTTTTGTCTGCTCTCCAGTTCTTGTTCGACATTGATAAGAGTAATTTGAAAGCACTCTTCTTCACCAAAGGGAGATGCTCTGTTAAACTCCTGGTTTCTATGTTGTTAGTGCTAGATGAAGTTGATCGAGATAATTTTGTGCAATTTCGACCTCAGTTCTTATTAGATATACCACATATTCTATGTTACTTATTATATACATTACCGGTTCCATGTACCATTCTCTATTACCGGTACCGCATATATATACCTCCCTAGTCTATTAGTTCAGTTAGTAAAGTTCTGTAATATACAATAACTCTCTCTATCTCTGTAATACAAGATACATCTCGTTTCCATAGTTCACTCCTCCTTCTCTTGTCTATTTCATTCGCGTCTTCTGCTCGATACAAGCTAACATGGTATCAGAGCTAGCCTTCAAAGGCTAGTTTTCCTTCCGCAACAATGGGAGAACTTGAATTAGAGCAAGAACAAGTCGATCAAAACAGACAAGGAGAAGAGACTGGCGAAGATGAATCTAGGGTTCAAGAACCTGTCGCCAGTGCGAACGTAGATTACAACGACCCCCTTTACTTACATCCGGCAGATCACACTGGACTGAATTTTGGGGCAAAATTCAAAGGGAAAGGCTTTGATTCACGGAAAAGGGCTGCTACTCTCACCCTAAAAGCAAAAAATAAATATGGACTCGTCAATGGCCAAGTCGAGGTGCCCGAATTTTCTTCTGAAAGGTATCCGCTATGGGAGCGCGCAAACCACACAGTGATGAGTTGGATTCTTAATTCCTTCAAGGATATTGCAGACAGTATCATCTATAATGAAATTGCGTATCGTATGTGGGCAAACCTCCTCAAGCGCTATGACATCGTCTCCGGCCCTGACATTTATGCAATTCAACGTGAGATAAATCAACTCCGCCAGCAAGATGAGCCCGTGAGTATCTATTTTGCGAAGCTTAAGAAACTTTGGGATAGGCTAGATGCGGCAAGAAAAACACCAATTTGTTCCTGCGGATGCACCTGCGGCGCCAGCAAAGCAATTCAAGAAAACAAAGATCAGGATGTACTGATAAAATTTCTCGATCGATTAAGCAAGAAATTCAAGAGTGCAAAAGGAACCTTACTTTTGATGAAAACCTTACCTGATTTGGAGCAAGCTTATTCTCTGATTTCTCAAGATGAAAGTCATAAACGTCTGTCCGACGATCGGGACGAAGGAACCAAAGATTCTGTTGCCCTAGCTACCAAGGTCCACAACAATAATAAGAAGAACCCTGTGAAGAATGCGAACAACAATACCCGGAAGCCAAACAATTTCAACAATTCCGCCAAGAAAACCCTTAAATGCTCCAACTGTGCCAAACTGGGACATTCTAGGGCAGAATGTTGGTGAATCGTTGGCTTTCTTGGACAAGACGCTTCTCAGTCCAGTAATCAACAACAATGAGTTCAACAAAGAATCACGGGCCCCGTTCTGGATCATTCACCCTCTACTTCGGATTCGACTAGAACGTCCAACTCACCAGTGGCTGGTTTCATTGTAGAACAAGTAGACCAACTTGCACGGTATATACAGCAACACAATATCATGGCTGAGGACAGTGCAAAGACATTCAAGTGTATCTCTCGTAACCTCTCAACTTATACAATTCTCCAATTCACAGCTAATGCCTATAATGATTTAAACAAAGTGTGGATTTTAGACTCGGGTGCTTCTGAACATGTTTCCGGAAATAAATGGTTGATTGATGACCTTAGAACTAGTAATAATAGTAAATGCATAACCTTACCTGATGGGCAAAAATGCTCATTTTATAGCGTTGGAACAATACAAATCTGTGCCAATATAACATTGTCTGATGTTCTGTATGTGCCCCAGTTTATGTTCAATCTCGTTTCTGTTAATAAATTGACTAAGCAATTAGGCATGTCCATCATATTTTCTCCTGAACATTGTCTTTTGCAGGATAGAATAACCAACCATTGTGCTGCAAAAGATTTGAAAGATTTGGATTGTACTTCCTAGTGTTCTAGCTTTAGAAAAAAATTTCAAGCAAACACAGATTACTTTGACTTCTGTTTCGGCTCTCAATTACTCTGTTTGTAAATGAAAAGTTTTTACAAGAATTCCTTTTGTGGCATAATAAACTAGGGCACAGTGCTTCTTTGAAAAGCTTCAAAGGTTGAATATGGAAAACATCTGCCCTTGTTTGACATCATCCCTTGTATTGTATGTTATAAAGCTAAAGGAAGAAGAGTCAAGTTTCCTAATTCTGAAATCAGAACCACAAATTCATTCAAATGATCCATGTAGATGTTTTGCGGCCCCTTGGCTATTGAAACATTACAAGGACAATGATATTTTTTAACACGTTGATGATTTCAGTAGAGCCGCTTGGGTAAAACTGTTAACACACAAATTTGAAGCAATGAATAACATTAAGGAATTTATCTTGCTTGCCAAAAACCAATTTGGAAAATGCATTAAAACTATCAGAAGCTAAATGACAAAAGAATTAGCTCTTACAGAGGGAATAGATTTTTCAAACAGTGAGGGATTATTCCATCAATCACTTACCTTATACACCCCAACAAAACGGGGTTGTCGAACGCAAACAGGGGCATCTTATGCAGGTTACTAGATCATTTCTTTTTCAATCTGCTATGACAAGTCAATTGATACCCAAAGCTTAAGCACCATCACCATCACCACCACACAGACCCACTTAAGTCCTTACCTTCACATCATACCACGCAGGCCCACATAAGCCCTTACCTACACATCATACCACGCAGGCCCACATAAGCCCTCACCTTCCCATAAACTCCATGACCCGTCATAAGCCCTACCACCACTTTAAAAGCCCCACAACAAAAAAACATATACTCCCACCAGCGGCACGTTCATCTTCTAAGAAACAAAATGCAAATATGAAATTCTTAGTCAGGAAATGATTTTTCACTTTCCTTTTTCAGTAGAGTTTTTCCCAAGCATTGCCACGTTTGGCGCGTTTTCAACAATTTCTTGCCTTGAACGATTTTCAATTCTCAAGAATTGCCACGTTTGGCACATTTCCAGTAATGTCTTGTTTTAAAAAAACTTTTTCATAGCCATGTTTGCATGTTTTCCAGCAATTTCTTATTTTGGACAATTTTCAATCCTCATCATAGCCATGTTTGACATGTTTTCCAGTAATTTCTTGCTTTGGACAATTTTCACACCTCATAATTGCCACGTTTGGCACTTTCACAATTAGCTCTTATCATAATCATTTGTACGAGATCATTATCATTGGACCATCTCATATGTGAGAATCCAACCCAACTTCCGTGCGAGACCTCATCTTCATTTAGTGCGAGACCAGTGCGAGACAAGTACGAGACCAGGTATCAACATCAGTGTGAGAAAAGTACGAGACAATGCGTGATCCGAGTTGACGGGGCAGAGGGAATAAGTCCCCATCTTCATGTCGACCTTTAGGGAGAAACAACTAGTGGGCAATGGCAATAAGTCCCTTTGGTAATCTAGAAGTTATCCCAGCACCCCAACTGGTAGGCAGAGGCAATAAGTCCCCATAGTATACCAGCAAGGAGCATTGGAACGGGTTTCGGTCCCCAAAAGCATCCGAACATCATTTTCATATCATCCATATCATCTACATTTGCATCATCTTCATATCATCCATCTACACCTCCGTGCGTCACAAGACCAGGCGAGAAAAGTTGGCGAGGTGATGGCAATAAATCCTCCATGTGGTTATGTCAACTTATTTTACGATCAACGACTGGTGGGCGATGGAAATAAGTCCCCAGGGTTTTTACCAGGAGTTATCCCTGCACACCGGCTTGGGGGGCAATGGCAATAAGTCCACATTGGGTCCAGCCAGGAGCATCGGCACGGGTTCGGACTCTAAAGCATCCGAGCATCATCAGCACTTCATGAATTGTTAGCATACAGCATTCCCGCATCTACACACCATCTAGTCTTCACTTTTAGGTAGTCGACGCCTTAGAATAGCTTGACATCATCTCATTCATTATAGGTAGTCAATGCCTTAGAATAGCTTGACGTCGTTTCATTCATTACATGTAGTCAATGCCGTAGAATAGCTTGACATCATCTCATTCATTATAGGTAGTCAACGCCTTAGAATAGCTTGACATCATTTCATTCATTACAGGTAGTCAACGCCTTAGAATAGCTTGACATCATTTCATTCATTTTAGGTAGTCAACGCCTTAGAATAGCTTGACATCATTTCATTCATTATAGGTAGTCAAGCTTAGTCAACGCCTTAGAATAGCTTGACATCATTTCATTCATTATAGTTAGCCAACGCCTTATAATAGCTTGACATCTTTTCATTCATTATAGGTAGTCAACGCCTTAGAATAGCTTGACATCTTATAGGTAGTCAACGCCTTAGAATAGCTTGACATCATTTCATCCTTATAGGTAGTCGACGCCTTAGAATAGTCCGACATTACTTCATTTGTTACCTTTAGTTGGTCGACGCCTTAGAATCGCTCGACATCCTTTCACTTTACTCATAGATATGTCAACGCCTAGAACAGCTCGACCAATTTCCAATTTTCAAACAACATGTAGGGTCTTTTAAGATCCAAAATTTGTAGGGCATCACTCAAGCATCAACTAGACACTCATATCCATTACAAAGTCTAGTTGACGGGGGGCAATCAGTTATACCCAAATTTTACCCGTGGTATAGGGTTTGTACACCTTTAGTGTTGCGAGAGACACTTTGGTCAAGCGGTGATGATTCCCGTCCGATCGGCGCGTTCCAGAGCACTGGGCAGCTTAGTCATCTTTGGGGGTATTTCGTAATTTTCAAGACCCCTAGAATCTCCAATAGACTCTCTCTCTCTCCTCTGAAAAGGATTAAATCAACTTAAAATACTTTGAAATTTTTAACCCGTGATAGAGGATGACTTTTTGGGCATAATGGCGTTAGAATTTTTGATTTTTTGAATTTCCAATAATTTTCTAGCAATGTCTGATTGGATCTGATGAGAAATTGAATTAAAAACACTCCAATGTTGAAAAATTCCAATTCCACCTTAAAAAAATCAGAATTATCATCCTTGACACGTGGTTAAAATTTCTTAGCCAGATTCCCCAGGAAACTCACTGAGTTGAGGTTACAACAAAATCTATCTTATAAGACTTTTTTTCTATCTTTAAGGAAGTCTATATAAGAAGCCTTAACTTCTGATCAAAGGAGAGCTCAAAGAACCCTAGGAAGTCAGAGAACCCAGCCGTCACAAGTCTCCCACGTTTTTACACACCCTAGCACCGAAATCACATCAAAAACCTTCCAAAATCATCATCTAAGCACATTCTACAACTCCCACAACATCAACAA
This sequence comes from Limonium bicolor, assembly GCA_023374045.1. Lineage (NCBI taxonomy): Eukaryota > Viridiplantae > Streptophyta > Magnoliopsida > Caryophyllales > Plumbaginaceae > Limonium > Limonium bicolor. The sequence continues at coordinate 147,447,074 of CM041779.1, read as the reverse complement.
TCATTAAACCACCACCAAAACGTGACGAACAACCACAATTCATAAGGGACAGAAGCTGCTCTCGAACCCTAACCGGAACCGACTCCGGTGAGGCTCCGAAAGACTCCCGACGTGATGAATCCAGCCAATCCCGAAGGTAAAACAGGAACGCGCCCATAAAATTTGAGCTGAAAACACAGTCGGGAACCACCAGAATGCTGTCGTCTGAGGGTGGTTCGTGCCCACGGACAGCATGTCCGGGGTCCCGGACAGCCTGTTCGAGGCCACGGACACCTCCGGACCGCGGCGGGAATTAAATTTTCAAATGTTTTAGGGTTTTTCAAGTTATGTCCGGGCCCACGGAAGTCCTGTCCGTGGCCCCGGACTTTTCAAAATTTTCGTTTTCTTTTCGATTCGACTTTTCTGTATAACTGGTTTAACTAGGGTCTGTGGGTTCGGACATTAGGTCCGTGGCCACGGACAGAAACAAAATTCGCCCTAATTCTGCCTCCAAAACCCTAGTTCAGGTAATTTCACTTTTCACTTTAATTTTCTGTCAAAAATGATAAAAATCTAAAATAATCAGAAGCTCGTGCACTTAGGTTAAAACGGTAATAAGCCGTAAATAAACTAAGTAGAGTAAAAATGACTTTGAGGGGTAATGAAAGTAATTGAACCCTAAATAAGTCGAATGCCAAGCCCCTGAACCCGAACTCTCCTTTCCTAATTTACCCTAGGTCAAAATTAGGTGGCGACTCTAATTAGGTTCCAGTGAGCTAACTTAGGATTTAATAATTAATGTTTTATGACATAGTTATTAAGCTTGGGTTATAAGTGGACCTAGAACCCAACCAGATCCTAATCAATTCGAATCAACATAGGATAGGGTTCAAAAATCGAGGCTCACACCAACCTTAAGCCATTAAAAACCTACAAAATTATATAGGTGGTAAAGGATGTTATGCTTTGAGATTACCTTATAATACTCTCCCAAAGACCTGGAAACGTTTGTTAGAACCTAGGGCGCCTTATTACACTTTTGGACACCGAAAGGAAGAGCAAGAGTGGAATAATCTTTCTTGATCTTTTCTTGTGATTTTTGGCCATGGATTACTAGGAAATGATGAAGAACACTCTAGGAACAACCTTACCTTAAGAGTAGGAAAGGTATGGGGTTCTTTTTCTTCTTCTTCTCCCACTCCCTCTCCCTCTCCCTCTCCCTGTCACTGTCCCTGTCCCTCTCCCTCTCCCTCTCCCTCTCCCTCTCCTCTCTCTCCCTCTCTCTCCTTCTCCTTCTCCTTCTCCTTCTCTTTCTCCTTGGCCACACACCTTCTCCTAGTTAGGTTTCTTTCCTTTTTTGCTCTCTTTGTCACTCTATTCTCTTCTTACTGATTACCAGAGGTTTAATATGTGGATGATTGTATAGGAGGAGGGGTTGATGGGTTTATATAGGGGTGGAGGGGTCCATGGCTGATTTCCATCTTTAGGAAGTAACTTTCCTAGCTTGTGCCACCTTGCCCCACTTGCTAACACACCATAGAACCTATGGTATGGTTCACTAAGTTGATAACAACTAAAAGAAGGCTGAAGAGGGGTGAGTTCGGCTACCACTTGACTGCCATAAGTCAACTGGACCACTAACCTAACCCATGAGCTTATTTACTTAAGGTTGAAGGAAGATAATGAGTGGCTGATCCCTTGTCTATGTCTCCACCAAGGGGAACATGTCACCTCCTACTAGCTTGCTTATGTTGTAAGATTCTCATTGGACTAAATGTTTGGCAACCAACCTTCTTGACACATAAGCCTAACTTGACACCTCATGCCTATAACTTCCTACCTGCTTACCAGCTTTCCACCTTGTGCTTTCAACGTCCTACCTGCTTACCAGCTTGCCACCGTTTTCCTGTAACATCCTACTTGCTTACTAGCTTGTCACCTCATGCCTGTAATGTCCTACCTGCTTACTAGCTTGCCACCTCGTGCTTGTAACGTCCTATCTACTTACTAGCCTGCCACCTTGGGCTTGTAACGTCCTACCTGCTTGCTAGCTCTCACTAGCAGTTGAATCACCTCCTCGCTTAGTTGTCTTAATACTATCGGAGCATTCTAGCCCAATACTTCCAAAAGAGAGCTTTAAGGGATGAACAAGCTAGGATCTCTCTCTACATGCCTAAATGACGTCCAACTCTTCTTTAGGGAGATATTTTTTAGATAAATGAACTAGGATAAGGCAAGACTAATTGGGAGATCATTTTCGGCCATTATACTAGGGTTTTAAGGTGCTTTAAAGCTTATTAGGGATTAATTTATCAAGCTAGATCATCCTTTGCAAACTTGGGATATTTCATGTTTTCTTTATGAGGGTGGGGCTAATTGAAATCTTCTTCCAAGAAGTCTAATAGGTGTTGCTGCTAGACTTTTCTCCTGATATGTTGCTTTTGCCGGAATTATCCTTATTATATCATCAAACTTTACTAATACAAGTAATTAACATATATGTGCCAGACTGTCTTTTCTCTCCCTTTGACAAGAGATTTCCCTTCCCTTCCTTGTGAAGGTTCTTTGCCTTAATCCATGACTTCTTTCTTAGATGGCCCCTTTCAGAACATCAAGCCCTTCAGTTTTCATTCCTTACTTGCTTTAATATACTTTCTTCAAATAATACTTAATGCTTGTCATAGTCTTGGTTAGCCTTCAACTAGGGGGACTCCTTTTTGTCTGCTCTCCAGTTCTTGTTCGACATTGATAAGAGTAATTTGAAAGCACTCTTCTCCACCAAAGGGAGATGCTCTGTTAAACTCCTGGTTTCTTTGTTGTCAGTGCTAGACGAAGTTGATTGAGATAATTTTGTGCAATTTCGACCTCAGTTCTTATTAGATATACCACATATTCTATGTTACTTATTATATACATTACCGGTTCCATGTACCATTCTCTATTACCGGTACCGTATATATATACCTCCCTAGTCTATTAGTTCAGTTAGTAAAGTTCTGTAATATACAATAACTCTCTCTTTCTCTGTAATACAAGATACATCTCGTTTCCATAGTTCACTCCTCCCTCTCTTGTCTATTTCGTTCGCGTCTTCTGCTCGATACACGCAAACATGGTATCAGAGCTAGCCTTCAAAGGCTAGTTTTCCTTCCGCAACAATGGCAGAACTTGAATTAGAGCAAGAACAAGTCGATCAAAACAGACAAGGAGAAGAGACTGGCGAAGATGAATCTAGGGTTCAAGAACCTGTCGCCAGTGCGAACGTAGATTACAACGACCCCCTTTACTTACATCCGGCAGATCACACTGGACTGAATTTTGGGGCAAAATTCAAAGGGAAAGGCTTGGATTCATGGAAAAGGGAAGCTACTATCGCCTTAAAAGCAAAAAATAAATATGGACTCATCAATGGCCAAGTCGAGGCGCCCGAATTTTCTTCTGAAAGGTATCCGCTATGGGAGCGCGCAAACCACACAGTGATGAGTTGGATTCTTAATTCCTTCAAGGATATTGCAGACAGTATCATCTATAATGAAATTGCGTATCGTATGTGGGTAAACCTCCTCAAGCGCTATGACATCGTCTCCGGCCCTGACATTTAAGCAATTCAACGTGAGATAAATCAACTCCGCCAGCAAGATGAGCCCGTGAGTATCTATTTTGCGAAGCTTAAGAAACTTTGGGATAGGCTAGATGCGGCAAGAAAAACACCAATTTGTTCCTGCGGATGCACCTCCGGCGCCAGCAAAGCAATTCAAGATAACAAAGATCAGGATCTACTGATAAAATTTCTCGATCGATTAAGCGAGAAATTCAAGAGTGCAAGGGAACCTTACTTTTGATGAAAACCTTACCTGATTTGGAGAAAGCTTATTCTCTTCTCAAGATGAAAGTCATAAACATTTGTCCGATGATCGGGATGAAGGAACTGAAGATTCTGTTGCCCTAGCTACCAAGGTCCACAACAATAATAAGAAGAACCCTGTGAAGAATGCGAACAACAATACCCGGAAGCCAAACAATTTCAACAATTCCGCCAAGAAAACCCTTAAATGCTCCAACTGTGCCAAACTGGGACATTCTAGGGCAGAATGTTGGTGGATCGTTGGCTTTCTTGGACAAGACGCTTCTCAGTCCAGTAATCAACAACAATGAGTTCAACAAAGAATCGTGGGCCCCGTTCTGGATCATTCACCCTCTACTTCGGATTCGACTAGAATGTCCAACTCACCAGTGGCTGGTTTCATTGTAGAACAAGTAGACCAACTTGCACGGTATATACAGCAACACAATATCATGGCTGAGGACAGTGCAAAGACATTCGGTAGTTTCTCTCGTAACCTCTCAACTTATACAATTCTCCAATTCACAGCTAATGCCTATAATGATTTAAGCAAAGTGTGGATTTTAGACTCGGGTGCTTCTGAACATGTTTCCGGAAATAAATGGTTGATTGATGACCTTAGAACTAGTAATAATTGTAAATGCATAACCTTACCTGATGGGCAAAAATGCTCATTTTATAGCGTTGGAACAATACAAATCTGTGCCAATATAACATTGTCTGATGTTCTGTATGTGCCCCAGTTTATGTTCAATCTCGTTTCTGTTAATAAATTGACTAAGCAATTAGGCATGTCCATCATATTTTCTCCTGAACATTGTCTTTTACAGGATAGAATAACCAACCATTGTGCTGTAACAAGATTTGAAAGATTTGGATTGTACTTCCTAGATGTTCTAGCTTTAGAAAAAAATTTCAAGCAAACACAGATTACTTTACTTCTGTTTTGGCTCTCAATTACTCTGTTGTAAATGAAAAGTTTTTACAAGAATTCCTTTTGTGGCATAATAAACTAGGGCACATTGCTTCTGAAAAGCTTCAAAGGTTGAATATTGGAAAACATCTGCCCTTGTTTGACATCATCCCTTGTATTGTATGTTATAAAGCTAAAGGAAGAAGAGTCAAGTTTCCTAATTCTGAAATCAGAACCACAGATTCATTTCAAATGATCCATGTAGATGTTTGTGGCCCCTTGGCTATTGAAACATTACAAGGACAATGATATTTTTTAACACGTTGATGATTTCAGTAGAGCCTCTTGGGTAAAACTGTTAACACACAAATCTGAAGCAATGAATAACATTAAGGAATTTATCTTGCTTGCCAAAAAACAATTTGGAAAATGCATTAAAACTATCATAAGCTATAAACGCAAAGAATTAGGCTCTTCACAAGGGGAATAGATTTTTCAAACAGTGAGGGATTATCATCAAATCACTTGCCCTTATACACCCCAACAAAACGGGTTGTCGATCGCAACAAGGGCATCTTATGCAGGTTACTAGATCATTTCTTTTTCAATCTGATCTGTCACATGAATATTGGGATATTGCCTAGAACATGCAGCCTTGTCAACAATCGTCTCCTATCTAAAGCCATAAATAACATTACTTGTTTGAAAAAACTCTACCATACACTCCCTAATTATGATGAGTTTAAAAACTTTGGTTGCTTTTGTTTTGTCACTAATCTGGGACCAAAGAAAATTAAACTGCACCCTCCACTAGTAGAAAAATGATCTATCACAGCGCCCCTAATGCAGCGGTTGTAATAAGAACCGCTGAGATAGAACGTTTTTAAAAATGCCGCTAACCTATCTCAACGGTTCTTACTTATAACCGCTGCGCTAGAGTCATTAAAAAAACTCTATCGTAGCGGTTCCTGCTAAGAACCGCTGAGATAAGTCTTTTTTACTGACCTATCTCAGCGGTTCTTAGTAGGAACCGCTGCGATAGAGTATTTTATTTTTCCCCAAGCCCCGCCACTCCGTCATTCTCCCTCTTCATTCTCTATTTTGTCTCGCGAGAACGAAGAAGACGACTGCTTGACACCTACAACTGCGACCTGTACCGCGCCACCACCACCACTACCTTCTCCTTCCGCGCGCGCCACCAGCCTTCGCCGTTGCCAGCTCGTTCCGCCACCAAGGTCGCAGGCGTCGACGTGCGTGAATGCTACAGTAACCCTAGGTTAGAATTCCGAATTCTAACTTCGAAATTGTGTTAATTATTGTCTTGTTGATTGAATAACTAGTTGTAATATATTTGTTGATTGTTAGTTTAGTTGTGTGTGCATAATTTGAATATAGATACATTATTGAACAAGTATAAATAGTAGTGCATATAAGGTGTTCGATAAAATGCCTGATTTTATATTATTACTGTTTGTGCCCTCTACATACAATGGTGGAGACAGTTTAATGAAAAACCCATTTGTATTTGTATATTAGGTAGAGTCCTTAATAAGTAAACCTTGTACGGACAACGTCGGAGCAATCTTTCACCAAGCTTCTTCGAGTTCATTGGCATGACTCCAAACTAAATTTGAACATCTATATGATTATTCAAATTATTAAAACAGTTCATATATAACAAATTTATAACTTAAATTCATATAAATTGGAATGGTAAATAAAACTACTATGAAAAGAAAAAGAATAACTACAAATCATTTTGTTCTTAATTCTCAAACTATTAAAAAATTAACTTCAAGTTTCACATTAATAAAGTGGTAAGATCTATAACTTTATAACATCTATGTTCTCCCATTACATTGCAGTATACGTGCTTAATATGATAATGCTTATAGTAATGGATTTCTTGCCCCCCTAATATTATACCTTGCTTGCTGTCTGCAGTAATTGGGGTGGTCTCTATGTCTCTTTTTCCTCATTGCTTCTGTTGTGCAGCATGAGCAAAGGTAACATCTTCATCTATCTTTTTTCTCTTTTTTATTTTCTTAATATGATAATGCTTATAATAATGGATTTCTTGCCCCCCTAATATTATTTCCTTGCTTCCCCTGTCTGCAGTAATTGGGGTGGTCTCTACTTCTTCTTCCTCATTTCTTCTGTGTGGAGTAAGAGTGAAAAGGTAACATCTTCATCTATCTTTTCTCTTTGTTTGTTTAATTAATTATTGCGAAAAAGTGGTTGTGGTTAATATTGAGTGATTGTGAATAAGGATGGTTGCTGTCAATTGTTGAATTTATTTGTCGTGGTAAATAAGATGTTGGTGAATGCTTAATGATAAGCATGGGATTAACACGATTACGCAAAGGTCATGCCGAATTTTTTCTAGAATCGTATTAGTCTTATTAATTAATTTTATTTGTTATTTGTGTATAACAATCTTTACTTTTCTTTGTCAGGTCTTCTGAATCTGCTATTGGATTTGTACCAGTACTTTCCCAGCCCATCACCAAAGCAGTCTCCTAGCTTCCCCCTGTACAACCTTAAAACAAGTAAGTAATTAAACTTTATTTTTTGTTTTAATAATGCAATGATTTGTTGAAGTTAAATTAAATGTGTTAGAATTGTTAGAATAAGGCTAGATTAGTTACGTTGGAACGTTAGAGTACTTAGGCTACGTTAGTTTGGTTGGAACCATAGAGTAGTGCTGAGTTTGGTTGCAACCGTACATCCAGTAGAAACATGCTCCATATACAAATGCAGACGAAACTGAAAGACAAATCAATCTTAACTTGTTTGTTTTCACATATAGAATGGAGCGTGACTGGATGTACGGTGATCGAGGGGATCACTACTTTGATGAGAAGCTGAAAGAGTTTCTCAAAGCGGCAGTGCAACACAAGGACAGAACAAAGGCGGACAATATTTCATGTCCTTGTGTTGACTGTGGGGTCGTAAGGAAATATGAAGACATTGAGGAAATTAGATTTCATCTTAAGTCCCGTGGATTCATGCCACATTACAGAAGATGGAATTTTCATGGAGAAACTGTTGCAGCTAGTGCTTCAACATCATCAAGTGCTCATGATCCACGTTACGCAAGTACCGCCACACCTTCAATACCATCAATGAGTCGGTACCGTTAAGTGATTCAGGATTCGATGACAGTGAGACCACTCACCATGATGAGCAAATGGATGAAATGTTAGAAAATGTTGCGATACTTTTGTCGATAAGCCGGAAGAGTATCAAAGATTGTTGGACGCATCAAAGACACCTTTGTACCCTTCGTGCGTTAAATACACAAAATTGACTGTGTACTTAATTTGTTCAACTTAAAGGGGAAATATGGAGTTGGTGACAAGTGTTTCACGTCATTTCTAGAGCTGATACATGATATGCTTCCTGATGAGAATGGTCTTCCTACATCCACCTACGAGGCAAAGAAATGGATGTGTCCAATGGGAGTTGAATATAAAAAGATTCATGCTTGCCCAAATAACTGTGTGCTTTATAGGGGTGAATACGAACATCTAGACAAGTGTCCTAAATGTTTGTTGTCCCGGTACAAGGACAAGGATGAGGATTCCTCCTTTCAGAAAAAAAATCGTCCAGTGAAATTATTGTGGTACTTGCCGATAATTCCTAGATTCAAACGGTTGTTTGCCAACCCGAAAGATGCGAAGAACTTACGATGGCACGCGGATGGTAGAAAAATTGATGAAAAATTAAGACATCCTGCAGACGGACCTCAGTGGAGAAATATCAACAGAAAATTCAAACATCATTTTGGGGATGAGGATAGGAATCTGAGACTTGGATTGTGTACCGATGGGATGAACCCGTATGGCACGTTGAGCAGTCAGCACAGCACTTGGCCGGTGCTACTAGTGATCTACAATTTACCGTCATGGTTGTGCATGAAACGAAAATACATTATGTTATCACTCCTAATTTCTGGTCCAAAGCAACCTGGTCATAACATTGACGTATATCTTGCACCACTGATCGACGATCTGAACTTGTTGTGGAATGAAGGGACAGTGGTATATGATGCTCATGCGAAAGAAAATTTCACACTGAAGGCGATGTTGTTCTGTACTGTTAACGACTTTCCTGCCTATGGGAACTTGTCAGGATACTCGGTGAAAGGATTCAAAGCGTGTCCGGTATGTGAGGATGACACATGTTCAGATCGTCTGAAGCACTGCGGCAAAAATGTTTACATGTGTCATCGACGGTTTCTTCCAGTAGACCATCCTTACCGTTCGAGAAAGCGAAAGCTTTCAACAATGAGCCCGAGACTCGTGTGGCTCGTCTGCCTTTGAATTCAGAGGAAGTGTATGCAAAGGTAAAAGACATTGAAAATGTCTTTGGAAACACATCCAAGCCGCCGAAGAACATTTGGAAAAAACGTTCCATTTTTTGGGATCTACCGTATTGGCGGCATCTGCCTGTTCGACATTGTTTGGATATCATGCACATTGTGAAGAACGTCGGTGAGGCAGTGTGTGGTACTTTGCTCAACATACCCGGCAAGACGAAAGACGGATTGAAGGTGAGGAGAGATATGCAAGAGTTGCGCATACGGAAAGAACTACACCCAATAGAGGATGAGAAGCGAACATATCTACCTCCTGCGTGTTATACCCTCTCTAAGAGTGAAAAATTAAGTTTTTGCAAGTGTTTGCACACATTGAAGGTACCATCTGGGTACTCTTCAAACTGGAAGAACCTAGTTTCTATGAAGGATTTGAAACTGTTAGGCATGAAATCTCATGATTATCATGTGTTAATGTTGCATCTTCTTCCAGTTGCAATACGAGGGATATTACCAGAAAATGTCAGAAATGCTCTAACTCGATTATGTTTCTTCTTCAACGCTGTCTGCTGCAAGGCAATTGACTCAGACACCCTCGATGATCTGCAACATGAAATTGTTGTGACAATATGCCAGCTTGAGATTTATTTCCCACCATCTTTCTTCGACATAATGGTGCATTTAGTAGTGCATATTGTCCGAGAGATCAAATTGTGTGGTCCGGTCTACTTACGTTACATGTATCCTTTCGAACGATATATGGGGATTCTGAAGGGTAGAATGAAAAACAGATATAGACCGGAAGGCAGTATCATCGAAGCAACAGTGACTGAGGAAGTCACAGAATTCGTGACAAGTTATTTGAACGATGCAGAGTCAATTGGTATTCCCAAACCACGTCACCATGGTAGATTTAAGGGTAAAGGAGTTATTGGCAAAAAGGTTGTTCGTATCTCTCGTCATCTTATTAATCAGGCACATTTGTTTGTACTACAACACCTTGAGGTTGTTGAACCCTACTTCGATATTCACATTGCTGAGTTGAGTCGACAAAACCCTACCAAAAACCGTATCTGGCTTAAAAAAGAACAAAATCGAGTATTCGTCCAATGGTTTAAGGAATATGTGTTTGAGCAAGCTTCATTGAACCCCGAAGATGTCAGTGAAGAAATCAGATGTCTAGCTGTTGGCTGGAACAGATGTTGTATCGTTTGAAGGGTATGACATTAATGGATGCACATACTACACTGCACGCCAAGATGCTAAATCAATACATCAGAACAGTGGGGTAAAAATTGAAGCATCGGTGACTGAATATGGTCTAGGTAACCAGGTTCAACCAATGAGCAGTAGTAGTTGGTATTATGGTGTGATAGAGGACATATGGGAACTAAACTATCACATTGATTCGTTTCTATTGTTCCGCTGCAATTGGGTGGACAACCGACATGGACTCCAAAATGATAAAGGACTTATTTTGGTTGATCTTTCACGTGTTACAACTAATAAGGAAGATCAGTTTGTGTTGGGTAAAGACTGTGACCAGGTGTTTTATGTTGAAGACCCAAAAGCTAGTAGATGGTATGTTGTTCTTCCAGGGAGAAGACCGGTTTTGTTTGAGGATGAAAACAACGACGATGATGATAATGAGATGATAGATGAAACAGTATCGTTGCATACAGGGTTGCATGATTCAACTGATGATTTACAAAATGATGATGTTCAGACCATCTACGCTCGATCAGACCATAATGAGGGGGTTTGGGTAGAAAACAGATCATGATATATGTTACTATGTCTAGGTAACACCATTGGTTGAAATTACATTATATAATTCGTATTATTGTTGTTACAATGTTATCAGAATTATTTTTATGTTTATTTTTGCAATTATACATCGTTCCATGAATATTGATCTAATGTTTGTGTTTTTTTCCTCAGTGGATGATGATCCTATTGATGATCCTATAGGACAGCTGCTCCTGACTGGGGAAATCAGCCCAGCAGAGTAGACCGGCAAAACGCACCACACGAGGTGGTAAAAAGAAATCAAAGCAGCGGACCACCCACACAGCAGACTGAGACAGCTGGGCCTTCACAGGAAGGACAAGAGATACAAGTTGCTCCTCCGCCTCTCAAGAAACCCAAAAAACGAGGGGCAACCCGTGGGCTGAAAGCAAATAGAGGCCCCCCGACAAGCCTTTGGAGTTCAATGAGTTTAATCAGCCCACGGGTACTGGAAAAATGATTTCACTGCTCTAGCCAGGCATTTGGTGAGTACATATTTCAATATAAACCACCATTGGAAGCAAGTGCCTCAGGCGTTGAAGGAGCAGATATTTGAACGTCTCAAGGTATTTGTTACACTTAATAGTTTGTTTTAAGATTAATAGTTACTATTTTACACTAATCCATTTTTTTTTGCATATAGGACCGATTCAGTATAGATCCTTCTATGAAGGATGATGTGATGAAGGGGATTGCCACACAGTTCAAAGACTTCAGATCTCTGCTCACGAGGCAGTACATTTACTGTGAGGAGCCCGCAGAGATAGAGGAGGCAGAAGGTGAAGATGTGGATGATCGGAGACCACCGTGGCAAAAATATGATGGTATTACTGAAGAGCAGTGGAATGAGTTTGTTGCGAAGCGTTTGACCCCTGAGTTCAAGGTGAGTTTCACACTAGTAGTTGTTCTTTTGTATGATAAATGTTTAAAGTGTCCTTAGAGTTCATTTGGTTAATTCGTCTTTTTCATATATTATTTGCATAATTTGTCTTTTCATACATATATGTAGGCTATACGTGAGAAACAACAACAAAATGCAAAAAAAATCGTTACCCCCATCACATGGGGAGTACAAGTATTGCTCAGCGTGTGCCGCAGTGGGAGAAAGAGGGGTTGTTGCCAGCTGGCTCGAATGTCAGCGAACGAAGGATGAAGGTTTGGGACTTAAGTCGACGGAAGAAACCTTCAAATCCGGCGGCACCTGCTGAGTATGATGATGCCACGAGAGAAGTCATCAACCAAATGGTAAGTGATTTTTAGTTTAAAAAATGTTTATTATATTTATAGAGTAACAATAGCAGTTAAATAAACCGAAGTATCCTTATTGACTTATTAAACTCCATAACAGGAAGAGTTAAGCTCCCAGATCACCCAGGGCACTTGGCAGCCCGTTAGGCAGGATGATCCACTTTCCCGCGCTCTCGGGAAGAAGGATCATCCGGGTCGTGCAGTAGGCTTTGGTGGTCATGTCGGTATACGCCAAGCCTTCGGTAATCCTGGGTCCAGACACGTGCAGGAGGGAGCATTACATATGAGGAGCACTTACGCCAGAATGCGGAGCTCGAGCAGCGACTACGAAATGAATTTCAGCAGTCAATCGCTCAAGCTATGGAGATGATGCGATCTGAGAGGATGAGTCAGGAGGTTTCTAGACCGCCAGATCAGGCACAAGCATCAGAGCCCGCACAGTGCCTCCCAGTAGTGTTCACTCCGTCAACCCATTTCCATATTCATCTCTCAAGGTTAGAACAACATGTTAACTACAAATACAAAAAAAAACAAATTATACACTTGTTTATGTGCATCTAAAATCTTTAATTTTGAAAATTTAGCAACCGATTGACTGCACATTGTTCCAAGTGATTGGCGTTGACGAAGTCGAAGTAGGGTGGGGAAAACTTTTCAAGTCTTCTGCTGGAGACACCGTGAGGAATGCAGCGCTCCGAGAGTACCATGCCGGGTGCTTGTTGAAGGTTACGCGCCTGCTTACGCGGATTGTCAGATACCGGTGCCCAGTGCAGACATATCCACCCTTCGTCAAGCTGAATCCATGACAGTACAGTGGCCCTGTAGATTGATTAAGCTTGGGGAGCAGCAGGTAAGCCCATGAAAAAACTTATTCTTTAACATATCCTAGAGTAGAAACATATACTTATTAAATTAATATATTAGGAACACATTCAATCAAATTCTGATAAGGCAAAAGGAAAGAGAGTTGTTGTTGCACCAGCTAATCCTTCGATGGCATCCGCGACTAGAGTTGTGATGAGATCGAATTTGCTACAACCGGCGGTTCTGAATGTCTTACCCCCCAAGCTGAAACTATTGCACTCCACACTGTTGATGACGCCGCCAGCAAGAGATTCGGTTACAATGGAACCAAGACCGGATCTTTTTTACTATGAGGCGCTCAGAGTTTTGAAATCTATCTTACTGATTTTGTGGAGTTGTTCACGAAGGATTGGTTGAGTGCGTCGATTCTCAAATCGGCTTGCATGTGAGTAATTAGCATACCTTGTACACATTTTACTCTGTATATTTGAAAATTAAATTCATAATATTGGTTTCTTTATATTGTGCAGGTTTGTTGATGACAAGGCGGTCCAAGTACATGAGAATAGTAGTTTCGGGTTCTTATGCCCTGACTACTGTTCTGAAGCTAATATGGGATCTGACCCCCAAGCTTTGGTCCAGTACTTGTCGACTGTGATACATGCGTGTGCAGTTGCTGATAAATCTTACATAATGCTGCCTCTTCATCAAGGGTAAGAATTTTATCTAATGTTAAGTTAGTTTAAAAATTATGATATTTTATTATGTAATTGATTGAATTAAGTTCTGCTTGTATTGTAATCTATGAACAGCCGACACTGGTCTTTGCTCGTTCTATGTCTAAAAAGCCCAAGAGTCCTGCAGCTTGACTCAGCATCTCGGCATCCCAAGAGGCCACTTATATATAACATGTTGATGAGGTGATGAATTTACTTAACTTGATTAATTATCAATTTTTAGTTATTTCTTAATCATCCGGTTGATAACTTTTACTTTATCTGTGTATGAATTCTAGTGCCTTTGTGTACTAACGCAATCCGGGAGAGAGAATTAAGAAGATTCCGTGGAATGTAGTCAAGGTATTTTTGTAGTCCTTATTCAAATTTTGTAATATGTTCATTAGTTTTAAAAGGAACAGTATTATAATTTATGTGTTAAATCGATTTTGAATATGTACGTATATAATGTGCAGTGTCCACAGCAGCCGGGAGGTTCGGAATGTGGCTACTATGTCATTCGGTTTATGAGTGACTTGATAGCGGGACCGAGACTCTTGCCAGAGAAGTCTCTAGACAAGGTAAGTAGCATTCTCGAAATATTTTGGTTTTGTAGATAATTTTTAACATTGATTCTTAAACTCAAAGTATTTTAGCAACTAATCATATTTCTTTTTTGTTAATTTCAAGGCTTTTGAAGAGTTGGTAGAAGGTTACGGTGAAGGACATATAACCGAGGTGCTCGAGAATGGGCAGAATTCATGAGCGTTAATAGGTTGCTTTTAGGTTTGGTAGGATTGAGTAGGATGTTTTTGAAATTCATGAAACAATTGTGGTTTGTGTAAAGATTTTGTTGATGTTTGATTAATTTGCTCAAATTTGTAAGTAAGTGGATTATTGCCCGTAGATGGTTTGGTGGCCATTTAAATGGTGAAATGGTTGATCTAATGCCCCACTGTGGTGGCATTGTTAATTGTTATGTTAACAGGTTTGATTGATTTTGGGTGTGTTTGGTACAATTGTAGGGTGGAATGGAAAAAAAAACCTATTGCAGCGGTTCCTAATAAACCGCTGCAATAGGCCTATCTAATAACTTCTGAAGACATCTAATGCAGTGGTTGTTATTAAGAACTGCTGCAATAGCCTCGACCGACCTTGGGACCGACCGAGGACAACGTCGGTCAGTTCTAGTATACTTTCTGTAATTGACCGACCCTGGGTCTAACGCAGCGGTTCCTAATAACAACCGCGCGATAGAGTACCTACTGCAGCGGTTGTGGAACCGCTGAGGTAGGTACCCTAACGTAGCGGTTGTTAAAAGAACCACTGCGTTAGAGTACCTACCGCAGCGGTTCTACAACCGCTACGGTAGGTGTTTCACCTACCGCGGCGGCACCCGTCTCAACGATTTCAACCGCTGCCAAAGGTACCAACACACTGCGGTAGGATTTTTCTACTAGTGCTCGCTCTTCTACCTCTATTTGTCTGGGAAATTCTAAGAATACAAAGGGGTATAAGTTGTGCACATTAACACTAAAGAAATAAAAATCAGTAGGGATGTTATATTCATTGAACATATCTATCCCCTGCGTGACAAGGATTGGAACAAAATTTGGCATGATCAAAGTGAAATACCCCA
>CM041779.1:147302448-147431325 GCA_023374045.1 Limonium bicolor | reverse complement strand
ACCGGTTAAATTATATGGCAAATAACATCATAAGGGATGAAAGAACGTGAGAGAGACTGACTTACTTATGAACCCGAGATTGAGGTGAAACACCTTCATATTACGAGATAAAAATTTTATAACACGGTACGACAACCGCCATACATGAAATAAGAGAACTCCCAGTGTGTTTACACCAGAAGGGTTTGAATATAAGATAAGACATTAGATTAAGGGATTGAGGAGTTGCACCATCAATGGGCAACAGAGGAAGGAGAGCTACCCTGGTAGCAGAAGCCATAGAACAATACCTATATAAGGGGATTAAGCCATGATGCACAGTAAAGCGACCATTATGTATAAGCCGTCAAATATTGACACTGAGGCAATTGGATTATGAGCTTAGACCGACATAAGTAAGGAAATAAGATGGTAGACGAACTGTGCATTGATGCCAGTAGTCTAGACCTGGCGAGGTTAGATTTCACAGGAAGCACACTTTCCATTCCTTAAGGAACTGGAAGTGCGTTCCTAGTATATCCAAATATGAAAAACAAGATAAGAGGCTCTATGGAAAGAGACCTCAGTTACTAAAAGACCGAGTCAACATGGAATACAGAAAGGAACTAGAGCATACCATACCTAAGAACACAGTAAATGGACTTCCCTTGATTAAGTTGAAGAAGAACAATAAGTGTTATTATGGAACGATGAGAAGAGGAGATCGACAACAGAATACTTCATAGTTAGCAATGGCTAAAAGTGTGACAGACACTACGTGTTTACTAAAAACGAGTGTGGGACGACTGCACCCCATAGGGGCTTACAGGCCTGACAGACTCATTTATGAGTTAGTCGGGTAAGTAGTAATGTACCAGTAAGGTACCCCATGCATGTAGACGAGTGGTGTAAGGAACATGGGAAGTAGTCGACTCCGTACCATAGGAACAACTCATCGAAAGAACTACCATAAACAGTCGACAACAGTTGCACGATCAGACAAGAGCAGATAATACCACACAACAGTCGAAGAAAAGGAATTCAGTTGAACAACAACACAAGGGAACCAAACGAACAAATAATTGAGAGTTATTGATGGCGAATGAGAACGGATTATTAAGTGTAGACATAGGACATTGTCTTTAACAAGTTAAGGATTAAACTGTAATGCACAATAAGCACTAAACCAGTGTTTAGATTAAGAATCATCCTCAGACCATAAGGTAAGATGGAAGGAACGATTTTTTAGACAATGAGGCGGAGAGAGAACACGAAGAGTTATGAACGTTAGATCTTAGGGAGAATGGAATAGACGGTTACAACTCATAAGCGTGTATATATAAGAGATAACACGTGTCCACTGAGAGACCAATATTCCTAAAACCTAAAACGGTAAGGAGGCAGAAGGATATACAATACTATAAAAGGATAAGAAAGGCAGTTAAGCCTAAGATTATCAGAGTCGCGTAGCGGAAGCTAGTAGATCAGTACCTTTGAGATTAGACCAAACTAAGTTAAGAGAATGGTATAAGTACCGTTAAGAATCCTCGATACAAGGAGTAAGCCATTAACGTAGTTATGACCCTCTGATCGAATTATAAGTGAGATAAATGACATGGAAGCTAGAATGCTTGGTGAGAATTAGACATCTTCAACGTATGTTCAAGGATGATATAATGTTGATTACGTGGGCGTAATCCATTTTAAGGGGGGTAGAGCGAAAAACCGCTTAGCGTATGTTTATGTACTAAGTACGTAAACTACGGTGTGCATAGCACAAAAGAATTTGAGAATTTGTTTTACATAAACATTTTGAGATTGATAATGGTTATTGCGCACAGAAGATGCGAATACCATACATATTAAGTACCTATCTTGTTAACTCCGGGGTGAGTACAAGTTAAGAGAATTAGTGAAGAGGATTAAGGAGACTTAAGGAATATGTGAGATATGTGTCGATATGAAAGTATGTGTGTGGTAATAATAAGATAACACTATGGGATACTATTCGATATGAGTATGAGGCAGGAAATAGTAAGGCTATGAGGTATAAATGGTAAGAACTGTATGTGAATGATATAGAACTTAGTAGGAATGAGAGTGCTGAGGTAATTACTAAGAGATGACTGAGAACGTTTGATGGGCTAAGTCCACACCTTGGAGATGTAATGATTATGATTAGAGGAACTAAAAGATAAAAAATTGGTAATGAGTGAATTATTTGATGTTTGAAAATGACGTGGGAGGTGGAACTTGATTTTCTAGGGATCAAGGGAAACCGAACACAAATTGGGGTGGAAAGATAGCTCAACACTGATGCTGATCACATCAGGGTTGGATGATTCCTGAAACTCCCTACCAATGGTCACAATTAAATCACGCTAAGGATAGAGGCATTAGGATAAAACAAAATTGGAGTTGATTGTATTTTCAATTAGGAGAATTATTCCTCACATGACCTCGTAAAAGGATTTCCTTTTTACTGAGTCTCGCCCATGAAGTCGAGGACGCATGAGCCTTTGTCTTCAGACCGGTGACATGGGGAGAACAGAGTTGTTTTGTATTCTAGCCCATGAAGGCGAATACGATGAAAACTATGTGATTGTTTTAATCATCAAAAGGAACAAAGGGAATTTTGAGTGCTATACATGCTTAAGCATGTTGTGTGATGTTTGAGTATAATAATATGATAGACGTAATGAGTCAATAAGTTTAAGTACATATAAGTGTGGTCTATATGATCTATGGAATGAGGTAAGCCATGTATTCTAATAAGATAAGATGCATGGGAACTTTGGGGACAAAGTTCTTTTAAGGGGGGTAGATTGAAATACCCCAAACCTAAGTATGCTAATTAAACAACAAGTTATGATGTAATAAGGCTAAAACATGGCTTAGAAAGATTGGTAGACAATTTAAACCAACGAAAACACAAGAAAATGCCAAAAGGGCAATTAAAGCAAAAATGTGCTCTAAGCTTGGAGTGACTTTTATTAGCAACAAAATATCATTATGAGACCTTATTAACATGTTAATGGACATGTTAAATCAATTACCAAAGAAAACCAAGCTCTAAACAAGCTTAAATACAAAATGTGCTTTAAGACTCCTTGAAGCACATTTGAGAAATTGTCTTAGAAATGAGTTATGAGTGGCTAAATGCCCATGATTACACCTTAATAAACTTGTGTACTACTTAGTATCACATTAGGAGTCTATATCATTGGGAAATCAAAATTTCACAAATATGTGCACTAGTTTGTGAATAGTGCCCAAATAGTACATATATTAGCCTTAAGTCAATTTGGTTTTAAACTAATTTCAACAAATACCTCTTTACTAGCCTTATTTAATAAGGGGGCCGATTTTTAAGGGTGGTGAGTCACCACATGAGATAGAAATATTAGAAAAAGAGAAGGGAAATAAAGAGAGTACTATTTGCTTTTAACATAAATATCTTACTTTTACATACCTCTCTCCTCATCTCTTCATTCTCTTCATTTCCCACCGGTTTCACCTTCTTCTTCCTCTCTTCATTCACGTAAGAGCATCCTCCATTGTTGCCTCAGCTTGCCTTGCCCACCAAATCTCCATTTAGCTCCAAATAAAAAACTAAACATATATTATTCTTAGTTAGGTCAAGCTCTTGCTTCCTATCTTTTCAAAGTTGGAAAAGCTTCATTTTGGAGCCATGGGAATCTCCCTTAGAGGAGGAAAAATTAGCTTGAGGTGTTCATTACCTTCTCCACTCATTCAAGGTAAGGAAAATGTAAGAAAAACTAAGTTTCCACTACTTTCCCTTCACAACCGAAAATCATCTTCTCATGGGACCTTGTTTTGTCCCTTTTCTAGCTTGATTCTATTCTCCAAAGACTTGAGGAGGTCTTTCCTTGCTTCATTATCAAAGTCATTCCGAAATTCAAAGGTAAATTCATTTTTAATACCATAAAACACATTTTTAACCTAAGATTGGATTCAATGAGTTTAGGCATAATGCTTAGTACTCATTAGATTATTTGAATATGGATTAGTAGAACATTGGAAAATGATTAAAGCCCTTGGCCGATTTTCCATCAAGAAAACCAAAGGAGGAGGAAAGTAAGAGAAGCATGAGAAAAACAAGGTAAATTGCTTACCTAATGGTGGTTTAAGGTTTTAAGGGATGAGATTTAGATAAGTATTATATGTAGCTTAAAGCTTACATTATGTAATGGGTTATATAACTAGGAAAAAAAGAATTTAAACAACTTGTGAACTTGTGACTAAGGAGCCAATGTGAATGAATTAGTAAGATAAGTATAAGGTGAATTATGAGAACACTTATATTGCTATGGGAGCATTGTTGCCTGTAATTGCAGGTTGAAAGCTTTATTATGTGGAAAATTCAGTGTTTAAGTTTAAGTCATTTAAGGGCCTAAGAGCCATGTCATTTAAGAGCCTTAGTGCTATACAATTTAAGATTATTGCACTATATTGAGTTTATTATTAATGGGTTGATTTGAGTGAGAAATGTCATGAGGAAAGGATTGGATGAGTGTGAGACGATTGAATGAGGAAAACTATGCAATTGGGCATGATAATATACTAGAGGAGCTATGGCGAAAATTGAATAGAACACAAAGTGTTAAGTGGTGGTTGTGAATTAATATGACCTAGGATTTACTAGGAATCATTAAAAGGAATTGGAGTGGAAATGAGTTAACAAAGGAGTTCTTGAGGATTGGAATGACCTAGAGATATCTAGGAGGAATTAAAGGTTAGGTGGGTGTATTCAACACACCAAAATCATGGTATGAGGAATGTTAAGAATTGTGTAAATATCTGGAGGAAATGATGTAGTGAAGTTTGGGTGTAAATTGTGAGCTAAGATTGTGTACTAAGGATTTGTGTGTTCGTGATTGTAGTAAGGATGAAAAAACTAAATGTTTGGGTGTAGTAATATACTAAGGAAGCCATATCAAAATTTGGAGAGGAAACTAAGCGTTTAAGGTGTTCTAAGGAGATTTTATGACTAAGGATGTTCTAGTAAACATTAAGGGTTGTGTTGTTGAAAATGGATAAACTATGGAGTTCTTGAGTACTAGGAAGACCTAGGAATGTCTAAGAGGGACTAGGGGTTACAATGGTGAATTTAAGGCACCAAAAACCATGGTTAAGGAAGCTAGGAAACTTGTACAAAGTTTGAAGGAAAAAGAAGGTATAACGAATTGTAAGGATGTAAGCATGTGCTTGATTAAATATAGCTTTGAGAAGTTTGAGAGTAAAGAAAATGGGTATGATCAAGAGTTTAGGAGTGATGAGTAACTAATGGAAAGGAGAGAAAACTTGAGCATGAAGATGCAAGATAACCTTGGGAAGTTTAGCAAAGGAAAGATGGATGAATTAATGAGGTTTGAGGACTAGTTATATTGGTAGAAAGGAGACATTTTGGTTAGTTGAGGTTTAGGAAAACAATTCACATGTTGGAGGTTCAAGTGGTTTGTGTTAAGTGTTAGGAAATTCTTGTGAGAATTTGAGGAAGTTATCAATGGATTAAGTGGGGGGTTTATCAATGATTTGATGGATGTTTTAAGGCGAGCTTATGTGCCTAAATGAGGTTAGGATATATTGGAAAACTGTGTGGAAGAGTTTGTAAACGATTAGACAATTTTGGGAAGAGTCTGCACTGGACCGACCCAGGAACCGACCCTGCCTGGGTCGGTCGGACTATAAAACACTGGGCAAAAATGTTTCTGTAATGGACCGACCCAGGGGTTGGGTCGGTCGGTGGGTCGGTCAGGCACAATCTAACGAACAAAATGTTTCTGGAATGGACCGACCCAGAGAGTCTTGGGTTGGTCGGGCTGGCCTTGGGTCGGTCGGGTGAGTGTTAAAAGACGGAAAACTTACTGGAATGGACTGACCCAGGGGTTGGGTCAGTCGGTGGGTCGGTCGACCCTTAAGACTTAAAAAAAAAAAGAAACTCTAAGAGTGTTAAGTGGTAATAATGGTACCCTATTAAGAGGGCAATGATGATTAGAAATATAAAGACCTAAGGGATTAAGTTAAGTATAAACTTAAACGTTTAAGGTTAAGTTTGTAAGATTAAGTTGTAAGACTTAAGAGGTGTTAGGTGGGGATCATTAAGGGTTAAGTAAGTTAAGTAATGTAAAGTAATTAATAATCTAAGTTGGATGGATGTTTTAGGACTTGAGAATTTGGACTCGAAGGAGAGTAAGCAACCGAACAACCGACTGTGTACGGTATGGTTTTCTTGTGACCTGCTTGCAAACGAGGTGTCCCTCGGCTTGTGTGCTATTTGTTTTTGTGTGCCGACTAAACAAGATAAAGCATGCAACCGGTTTATTGGATTATGTGTATTGTTTGAAACTAACACAACTTACCTTTGAGAACTTGCTAACAATGTTTAGTAAAGAATTGTGTGAGATTAAGGAACGCTTCCTAATATTAGTTTGTTAATAACCGAAAGAGGTTTAACCAACAAACATTGTCTTGAGACTTCTACTAACTGGAACTTGGGGGAGTGAGGAATCCGGGACTGACTCCGGTCATGCATGTTAAGGAAAGGGGGTCGGTATTTGATTCAGATTCGACTTCCGCTTAAGGACTTGTCTTCGGACTTGTCGCTAGGGTCGAATGTCGGTTCAGCTACATTGGATTTCCAGTCCAAGGTAGGAGGCATTAAGATGGTGTGGTGGGATCTACCTAAATCCCAAATCTAAGAAATATTGTTTATTTAACCCAATTGAGCTGATAACTCATTGGCTAGGGTTACTTTTGACCCGATAAAGATAAACAATGAATTAAGGAACATCCGTTCTAATTAAAGAACGGTTGACTTGATTGAAATAAGAACTGAGATAAGATACAACCATTTCTACTTAAAGAATGGTTTGTACTCTAAGACTGAGATAAGGATTAAGATTGTGGTAAGATAACGTTGGACTAAGATTAAGTGGAAACATAACTTAAGGAGTTAAATGATTAACTCACTAATTGAGGGAACGCTTTTAAGTCGTTCATTGTGTTGAACTTTGAATGTTCATATGTGGTTTAATGTTTATTGCACTTTCTATTATGTTGTGCATCTAATCAACCTCCATACTATCGACAATTAGTCGTCGTTGCCACGTTTGCTTGGGGGCCATGAGAGGATCGTACCAGCAATTTTGCTGACCCCCTTTAGGGGCTGTTTTTATTTCGCAGGTGAATGACAGAAGGCGACAGTCCTGAGAGTAGGATCGGGTGGAATTTACTTCGGGTTGTCTTCTTTAGCTGTGCGAGTTGCGCCTGTACACTCGTTTAGTGAATGGTATGAGATGTTAGTAAGTTGTATAGGATGTAAGGATGTTGTAAGAGTGATATGTAATCGGTTAAGGCTTGTAAGTACTAAAGTTTGGTATATTCGGGTCCATCAGATCGTAGCTAGATCTTGGAGATTTTAGTACGCCTAGTTGGTCATGTGGGTGACTAATGGCGGTAACACCAAATATTGTAAGAAATCTGCTGCAAAGTTAATATAAGTGAATGGAGGTTTATGTGATAAGTGTGGCTTAATGAGTTGGGGTGTTAAATTTAACATGTTTTTAACCTTTGAATTTCAGATAGACAGGTAAAGGAGTGTGTTATACCCAAAATTTTGACCCTCGAGAAAGGCTCAAGCGCACAAATGCAAAGGCATGGGCAAAATGATCAAATGCACCAAGACGAGATTTTCCGAGGACATTCTCAGGACTTTCTATTTTTATATGACTTGTTCACCATCTTTAAACACTTCCAAAAACCATAGTCGCCTTTCATCATTTTCAGATAATATTTATTTTGGAAATTTTACTTTTAATTCATATTATAAGCTAATTTCCTTAATAATTAACACATGAAATAACCTTGAAATAGAAATAAAAAGGTTTCTAAATGTTAAAATAAAATTGATACATGGTTATAATGACTACGTACAGTCATAACCCTGAAAATATTTTATTTGGAACCTTAGGCCAAAATTTAAAGAGAAATTCAAACATTCCTACAACTTTCTCTATCCTTTGGAGTATACCAATATCAATTCCAAATGTCATGAAATTTAAAACAAGATAAAGGATGATTTTGGAGACTAATCCCGTTGGAATTTCATAATTTTGACTTTTCAATCATAAGTTATGAATTATGGAGATTACAGATTGTAACATTTTTTTCTAATCGGTGATTTATCAATGTAACACCCCTACTACGCCATAACTATACTTGAATCGCAGCGGAAATAAACAACTAAACAATAACTAAACGAAGGTGCTACAACGCCGTCAACCACCCACGTGGCTAACAAGGCTGAATAAATACAATTGTACCGGTCTGATATAATCAGACTCCCGACATAGAATAACAACAGATATTTAACAATATGATACCGAGTATTTACATATCCTTCACTGTTTACATTCACTGTAAACCGTCACCAACAAGTATATAATACGCCTCGGTGCACAGGCGCAACCCGGGCTAACATCCAAAATACTTCAAAAGTTAAATACTCTCTCAAGGACCTAGAGCCACTCGCCTCTTCGATCCTCATCCTGCAATAAAAATATGGACCCCGAGGGGTCAGCACTTTGCTGGTATGGCTAACGCGCAGCCCATCGACTACGGGATACGCGCAACCAATTGTCAGGATGACATGATATTTATTTTTAAACACACAACACATACATATGTAAAATCAAGGGTATTGTACACATCATAAACACATCACAAACATACAAATCCTTTTAGGAAGAGAACCAACACAGTTAGTCCCCATTGAGAGCTTCGAGAATGTTGCCACGCTCATACTTAGCTCGTTACATAACTCGTTACCGTCCGGTTAGATTGAACGGTTAACTTAACACAAGGCGCCCCGGATATAGTGATCCAAGCACCACCGAAACAAAACATATAGTATGCCCCTGTGGCCCGACGGAGTCAGTAAAATAGCCTTGGTTAAGCTAAAGGGAAGGTTAGAAACCAATGGAAACTTAACCATAACATACAGAGAGAATCGAACCGGTTATGACATCGACTCCCATACTCACACTCGTGGCCGGAACAGACCGGACTCCTCACTTCCCCCGTTAGCCCAGTTAGTAGTTCAACATTGAGCACAACACAATTCACAATAATAGGTCAAGTCTTGTTAGACACTCACATGGGAAGAGAGAGTCATAATTAACAACATAATAATATTAACAACTGTAAACTCTTTACATGGTTTAATCTTACAAAGTCATAAACACACAGAAAACAAACAACACACAAGCCGTGTAAACCGTAGGCAACAGACTGCAAGAAGACCATACCTTGGTCCTTGCCTCGTTTGATTTCCACCTTGAGAGAATCCTAAACACATTAGTAATGTCGGTTAATTATTATTTGACTCCAAACTTACTAAGTATTTAACATGATTGTATGACATGTTTTAATGCCTATCTTACCCTAGGTTACCTTCATTATACACCCTAGGGTAACCATAAGTCACATTTTTCTGTTTTTTTTACATGTTTTGGTCCGACCGACCCACCGTCCGACCCACAACTGGGTCGGACCCTCCCAGTGGTCTTCGGGTCTGAAAAACTTTACTTGACCGACCACGTCCGACCCACCATTCTGGGTCGGTCCATGTGCGACATTTTCCCAACATTTTACAGAGCTCGACCGACCCATGTACTGGGTCGGCCCCTGGGTCGGCGCCTACTAAACTTACCTAATTGCCAATTCTCACCACTTCTCCTAAGGCCTCTTAATGCTTCCTAGCAACATTTGGTAACCTACCATCCACATAAACATCCATGAAACTCATTTTCTAATTCCAAAACATTACTTATTTCCTTGTAAAAATTCCTTAACACTATGTTATTTTATACTAGGTTCCTAGATGTGTTTCTCACCTATGGTAACTATATCCCAAAATGCTTTCTCCTAACTTAACATCATCTCCCAAGCATCATTTCTCACAACTATCTCCTTATATCATTACTTCAAATCCTTTCTCAAGTTCCTACATTCTCCTTAGTTTACCAAAGTTTGCCTAAGTCTTTACCTAAGTCCAAAATGACTTTGGTACATACTAAAATCTCAAGACCATGCCTAAGTCCCTATTACACTCTAGAGTACTTCCTAGTTCATCATCATTCTTTAAAACATCTTGAACTCCTTATTCATTTCCTACACTTTCTAACTCACCAAGCTTATGTAACCACTTAGAACTTCTTACTTCCTACCTAGATTTTGACATGGGTTCCCCTAAACATTACCATGCCAAACACTTTACCTTCTCCTTAAACACACAAGAACATCAAAATCATCAAGAACACTCTCATACATAATTTCACCACATTACAATATAGTGCACAATTTAAATTGCATGGCACTTAGGCCCTTAAAATGCATGGCTCTTAGGCCCTTAAAGTGCTTAAATCATTAAACACTGAATTTCACAATATATATGCCTTTAACCTGCAAATACACTCAACATACACATATGCCCTTTACTAGTCTCTTAAGAACTTCACTAGGTCATTCCCCATTGGCTCTTTAGATAGTTTTAATAAGGCATTATAAGCTCATTTTCTCCTAAGGCATTAAAATAGCATTAGGTTAGTAGAATTTACCTCTTTTGCAAAATCACTCTTTCTTGTTTCCTTTAGAACCCAATAGAGTATGATTCCTTGACAGTTCTAAACAATATACAAACTTTATAATGAGTATTCAGCTATAGGCTTCATCTCATTGTAAACCCTAATTGACATTGTTTCAAAAACATTAATGTAGTTGTTTTACCTTGTTCTTTGAAGAGAGTTTGGATATACAAACAAGAGAGGACTCCACCTAGTCCACGAAGAAGTTGAAATGAAGCTAGAACAAGGTCACACAATGAGCTATATCAATGTGTATTTTCGACATGACAAAAACAAGGAGGGAACTTGATTCTTTGTTTGAGATCCTTACCTAGAAGCAAAGGAGAGTAATAATATGTCAAAATATAAGCTCAAGCTCCTTCAATGGTGGAACACCTTGGCACCGAAATGGAGCTCTTGGGGTTTGAGAAGATAGGAATGAAGAGCTTGATGAGAGGAAGAGATTGGTGGTATTTGTTTTTGATTTGGACAAGTGAGCTAGGTTTAACAAGTGGTCAAAGTTGGAACTTCCATGGTGATAGTGGTATTACCGAGAGAGAACAAGGAAGAAGGAAGAAGGAGGTATTTGCAAACCGTGGGAATGAAGGAAAGAAATGAGAATGAAGATAGAAGTTGCTTTTAGAAGATATTTATGTTATAAAGTAAAAAGTAGTTTTACTTAGTTTGCTTTAATTACTTATTACCTTAACTAGAGAGTGGTGAGTCACCACACTTATAAAACCGGCCCCCTTTATTAGTATAAGGGCATTTAGTCTTTGTTTGTCAATTTAATTACTTAATACAACATAGTTATAAACTAGCTTATAAAAAGTACTATTCACCTATACAAGGCACATGAAGTGAAATTTTTGATTTCCCACTAATATAGCCACCCAAATGTGATACTATATAGTACACATATATATTTAAGAGTAATGATGGACATTTAGCCATTCAAAACTCATTTACAAGACAATTTTTCAAAAACGTGCTTTAAGACTTCTTAAAGCACATTTTGTGTTTAACTTGTTTTCAAGCTTGGTTTTTCTTGGTAATTGGTTAATATGTTTAGTATATAAATGAGGTCTTGGTAAGCTCATTAGGCCTTACTCAAGTTATCCCAAGCTTAGAGCACATTTAGCTCTTATTGACTTTAAAGCACATTTGTGTTTCCTTTTGTTTAAATTTGTTTAGTAAGGTTTCTAAGACTCTTTTTAGTCTTGTTACACCCTATTTAGGTGTTTAAACAACATAACTAGGTTTGGGGTATTTCAATCTACCCCCCTTAAAAGAACTTTGTCCCCAAAGTTCATACTTCCACTTAACATTAACATTAGAACATGAGAACACATATTAACAACACTTCTATATCACATTGACAACATCTTACATCATACCGGACACGTGGTCCAAACAACAAAACATCACAACATCATTCAGACTCAGCGGTCTGTACATTAAAAAACATGACAAACAACATGACATACAACACAGACAATGTATTCAAATACATGTTATATACATAACCGAAACGGCTCTACCCCCCTTAAATAGGGGTACGCCCCGTACCCTATACATGCAAATACTAAGAAGTAAAAACGACGGGTACTTCGCCTTCATCTTATCTTCCAGCTCCCAAGTGGCCTCCTCAACGTCCTGGTTAGACCAGAGAACCTTCACCAGTCTCACAGACTTATGGCGAGTGTCTCGAGTCTTAGTGTCCAGAATCCGTACCGGAGTCTCCACTGATCGCATGGTCGGCTCTAAAGTTAGCCTTTCAGGCTGAAGTACATACATGAGACGGATGAGACATATACTTCTTCAACTGGGACACATGAAATACATCATGTACCTTGCCCAGCTCGGGGGGTAAATCAGTCTATAAGCTACCGGGCCGATCCGCTCCGTCACAACATAAGGTCCCACATATTTTGGGCTCAACTTGCCTTTCTGGCCAAAACGAAACACTCCCTTCATGGGGGATACTCTCAAAAATACCTGATCGCCCACGGCGAACTCCAGGTCACGTCGGCGCACATCTGCGTACGACTTTTGTCTATCCTGAGCTGCTTTCATATTATCTCTGATCTGGCGAACTTCTGCCTGAACTTGCTCAAGATACTCTGGTCCTATAATGACCGTCTCACTCGACTCATCCCAGCATAATGGCGTGCGGCATGGTCTACCGTACAATGCCTGGAAGGGAGACATCTTGATCGATGCATGATAACTGTTGTTGTAGCTAAATTCGATCAGATGTAACTTATCAATCCAGCTGGTCTGAAAGTCAAGTGCACATGCACGTAGCATATCCTCAAGTGTCTGTATGGTGCGCTCACTCTGACCATCGGTCTGTGGGTGAAACGCCGTGCTCAATTTCAGTTCAGTACCAAGTGCCTCTCGTGTAGACTTCAATATCTGGATAGGAATCTGGTATCTCTGTCAGATACTATCGTCTTAGGTACACCATGATGTCTAACAATCTCTTTATCGAACATATTCTGCCTAATCTTGCCCACTTTCCAGGTGTCCTTCATCGGAATGAATCGAGAACACTGGGTCAGTCGGTCAACTATCACCCAAATCATATTGACCTCCCCTTGTAGGCGGAAGCCCTACTACGAAGTCCATAGATATGTCATGGAACTTCCACTCCGGCACTGGCATTGGCTGCAACCTACCACCAGGCCGTCGGTGCTCAAACTTGACCTTCTGACAAGTGAGACACCTCACACATAGTCATTTACATCCTTTTTTCATTCCAGCCCACCAGAAGTATCTTTTCATACTTTGTACATCTTTGAAGCTCCGGGGTGAATCGAAGTAGTAGAACAATGGGATGGATTCACTCAATATGCGCTCCTTCAGCTCAGCGCTACCCCTGGGTATACACAATCTGCCATTGAGCCTAATCAGGTCATCATCGTGGAGTCTGAAGTCATACTTCTGACCCTCGAATGTGCCATCAGTAAGCTTCTGTCTGATCTCCATCATATACTGATCCGTCATCTGAGCACTCCGCACCTCTTCAACCAAGCCAGTATGAGAGACTAGCGAATGGAGAGAGTGTGCTCGGCGACTCAATGCGTCAGCTACCACATTTGCCTTACCCTCTTTGTACTGTAAATGGATGTCATAATCATTCAGGAATTCAACCCACCTTCTTTGCCTCATGTTCAACTCCTTCTGAGTGAACAAGTACTTTAAACTCTGTGGTCAGAATAAATCGTCACACTTACCCATACAAGTGATGTCGCCATATCTTCAGTGCGAAGACAATGGCCCCCAACTCTAAGTGGGTAGGGTAGGTAGTTCTCCTCATGCTTCTTCAGCTGTCGGGAGGCGTAAGCCACGACCTTTCCGGTGTTGCATCAACACACAACCCATACCCCTTGCCTGATGCGTCGCAATAGACCTCGAAACCATCTGGACCGTCTGGTAATGTCAGAACCGGTGCAGATGTCAGAGCATCCTTGAGACTCGCGAAAGCCCTCTCACAGTCGACTGTCCACGAATGGTGCATCCTTCTTCATCAAGGAAGTCATCGGCTTCGAGACACTGGAGAAGTCCTTCCACAAATCTCCTATAGTAACCTGCCAGACCGAGGAAGCTCCTGATATCGGTAACTGTCTTCGGCCTAGGCCAGGTGCGCACTGCATCTATCTTTCCGGATCTACAGCGATCCCGGCCTCAGAAATCACATGTCCAAGGAATGATACTTGGTTCAACCAAAATTCACATTTAGAAATTTAGCATACAACTGATTCTTTTCAAAGTCTGCAATACATCTCTCAGGTGGCTTTCATGCTCACCTTTCGATTTAGAATACACAAGAATGTCATCGATGAAGACTACCACTGATTTGTCCAACTGATCTTGGAACAAACGGTTCATTAAGTCCATGAACTTTGCTGGTGCATTTGATAAGCCAAACGGCATAACGGTGAACTCATAGTGCCCATACCTAGTTCTGAAAGCTGTCTTTTCGATGTCACTGTCACGGATGGCAATCTGGTGATATCCGGAACGTAGGTCTATCTTGGAGAATACTGATGCTCCCCTAAGCTGATCAAATAGATCGTCGATGCGTGGTAAGGGGTAACGGTTCTTCACCGTAACAGCATTCAGTGCTTCCCGATAATCAATACATAGGCGGAGGCTACCGTCCTTCTTCTTCACGAAGAGGACCGGCGCTCCCCATGGTGACACACTAGGGCGGATAAAGCCCTTGTCGAGTAGGTCTCTCAGCTGCTCTTTGAGCTCTGTCATTCTGCTGGAGCCATACGGTAAGGTGCTTTCGCAATGGGTCCGGTGCCCGGAACAAATCAATCTCAAATCAACCTCTCGTGCTGGCGGCATGCCCGGCAGTTCCTTAGGAAATACTCAGGAAAATCCGACACTACCGGCACATCTGGGCTAAAACTCAGGGTCTCTCCTATGTCCTGGACATAGCAGAGGTATAACTCACTCCCTCGTCGTAACTCACGATACATAGCCATGGCGGTGATGATCTGAGTCGAAGGCTCCTGGGCCTCTGGCGGTAAGATATGGTAACCCCAGATGGACTCCGAAGAAGCAGTCGATGCTCGGCACAAAGGATTCTGCCCTTGTGCCGCTCCAACCAGTTTCATCCCGACAATCACATCAAAGCCTAGTCCGTCGAACTCTATCAAGTCGATCGGAAACTCCTCACCATGATTCGAACAATAGCATCTCGGTAAGTAGGGGTACATCGGATCCGCTCTTTCGACGGGAGAGTAACCACGAAGTCTGGCATCTCTTCACCATCTAACCCCAGCCTCTTCGCAAATGATAGCGAAATGAATGTAGGTGAGGCTCCAGAGTCGAACAAGATCGATGCATCCACGCCATTCATGGAAGGTACGGTGAGGATTGTGCCGCTCTTGCCGCTTCTGCCTTATTGCAGACACTCAGTATACCTCCGTTCCGAGTGCACAGCCTAATTCATTGGCAAACTACTAAGTATTGGGTAACAACACGGTTTATATGCTTCAAAACAACTCCACTTTATTCATTAACACACTCCTTTTTACAACATTTATTGCTTATACTGTCGCCATGATCACACTACAACATCCTTAATAACATACTGGTTTGTCACATAATTATACAAGGCTTAAAACTGTCTGAAAGTCAAATTCAAACGTCCGGGTTCATGTGTGTGGCATTGATCACTGACGACGGGCGGTATTCTTCAGTTTGATCTTTCTGATGCCATGGTATAGCATCCTTGATTGCCCACCCATGATTAATACATCTCCCGATTTTAGCAATAGCTTCTTTGCGAGGTCAGCACGCTTCTGCTCGCCATACACAAATACTGCGGTATCACCAATGGACCAAGACACCACGGGTACTCCCTTACTTAGAGACTCGGGTGACTCGTCCTTGTCTTGGTGCATACCCAACCGTCCACCTTTCTGGTAGAAGTTTACAATGCATAAATCTGCTTTTACACCCGAATTGATTCCGTTTCAACTTGCTGAGCAATTCCCACGGCGTGGTTAACGACCGCGTGGAACTCCTCTGGTATACTTGATACTGTTGCTCCATCTTCAGCTCGAACTTATGACTTGTTGACTTGGTGTAGGGTTCCAGTCCTTACCCATGCACATCATCTTCAATTGCATCCTTGCTCCGTTCGGGTATTCGGGTGTGTAAAACCCTCCTGGTTTTGCTCCAAGTTCGTCGCATCGTCTGATGATATGGATTTGTGCCTCCGGTGTCAGGTATCCATTTAAAAGTATCATACCTGGCTGGATGACCTGACATTGCTCCAATGGAAAGTCGGTGATGTTGATGGTGGTTTCTTCAGGGTTCGGTGTGGGTGGGATTGGATAACATATATTGAAAGTTCCTTAAGTTTAGAGTACTCTAGTTAGGTAAATCTCACACTATACTTTATTATTTACTCACATGGTCGTTCATTTAAACTCACTCACACACATGCATGAAATGCGGTATGCAGACACTTATTACATTCAACAACTTAGGCGGTACCTGGTCTAGAAGAGGGCCCTGGCGCCTCAGACCGGTCCACCACATTCAGGGTGGCCTTGTTGGACCCCGACCCCTTCCCCTTCTGGGACTCCGTGTACCTCTGATCTGGGGGTGGCTGGTTCGCCGTCTTCTGGCCATCGGTGGTCGCAGTGGCCTTACCCTTCCATTGCCCCTTGGGCCTGAAGTTCCTACCGTTCGGGTTCGACCAGCACTCATGGTCGCGGTGACCCATCTTCTTACAGTACCGGCACTGAACATCATTACCCTTGCAGTCCTTGCCGGGGTGGTCGCCGTTGCACCACTTGCAGTAATAGTGGCGCTCCGGTCCAGAGCCCGTGCTAGCTGCTATCACAATACACCATTAATACTTGTTTCACAACTTATTAACATATACTCTAACTTATCACACAGGTTTAGACAATTACCCTTGGTGGGTAAGAACGTAGGGGCTTGGCCGCATACGCATAGGTGAGCTGCAGAGGCTCATCAGCAGTGTGGTCTGGGCCTGGCCCTTGCCACCCTGTTGCTGTCCTTTCTGGGACTGGGGGTATGATTTCTTCTTCTTCCCTCCCCACTGCCCTTGCGTGCCTTGGCCCTCGTTCTGAGCCTTGCGCTTGAGCGCACTCTCCTCGTCCCTCAGACGGACGGTGATCTCCACAATAGCAGCGGCATGATAGCACTCCTATATTTAGGGTGTCAGTTATGCCCCGCTAAACAAATTCACATCACATTATCACATTGTACACACTTATTCACATTACACTGTAATCCCTTTACCTGCAAGGTGGTATATCCAGTAGGCCCCATGCCGTAGCGTAGGCGGTAGTTCAGTCCGTTGTAGAAACGGTTCACAAGGATCCGGTCTGAGTAACCCAGATCCGGTAGCAGGTGGATAAGTCCGATGAAGGCTGAGTAGTACTCATCTACCGTCATCTTATCCCCTTGCCTCAGGTTGTCCAACTCCAGGCGCTTGGCCTCTTGCACATGTATAGGGTAGTATTTGGCTCGCAGAAGAGCCGTGTACTCCCTCCACTGGAATGTCGGATCAACAACTCTACCCTCGCGCACAAGCTTCCACCAGTTTTGTGCCGCGCCTTTCAGGTAGTAAGCAGCAAGTCGTACCTTGATCTGCTCAGGTGGTGCTAGGGTTTCGAAGGCGGTCTCCATCTCGGAGATGTATGCCTCGAGCTTACGGGGATCGGTCTCCCCAATGAAGGCGGCCTCAGATCAGCCAACGCCTTGACCCAATTGGTCTCTCGTGGCGGTGGTGGTGGTGGCTGAACTCCAGGCTGTCGCCCTTGCTGTATAGCAGCAACTAGGTCGGGTACCAGCTGAGCTACGGCGGCTGCAACTGCCTCAGCCATGGTCTGTGCCGTAGTATCCTCACCCTGGTCACCCATACCTCCAGTACCGCGCCCGCGGCCTCTTCCTCGTGGTCTACCTGCCATCTGAATTTATACGAACATCTCATTAGCATTATGCTTGCACACTTATCGGTCCAACGATTGTAACGCTTCCCGATAATAAGGTATCTCCACACTTAGTTAGTGGTTAACCTTTCCAAATCTGTTCACTTAGGTAACTGTAGTTAGGTTTCCTAACGGTATATCCCTAAGCTCGGTATTCTAGTCATCAGAGCGATACTTCGCTCTGATACCACTTTTTGTAACACCCCTACTACGCACATAACTATACTTGGAATCGCAGCGGAAATAAACAACTAAACAATAACTAAACGATTGGTGCTACAACGCCGTCAACCACCCACGTGGCTAACAAGGCTGAATAAATACAATTGTACCGGTCTGATGATCAGACTCCCGAGCATAGAACTAACAACCATATATATAACAATATAATACCGAGTATTTACATAAATCCTTCACTGTTATTCACTGTAAACCGTCACCAACAAGTATATATACGCCACGGGTGCACAGGCGCAACCCGGGCTAACATCCAAAATACTTCAAAAGTAAACTACTCTCTAGGACCTAGAGCCACTCGCCTCTTCGATCCTCATCCTGCAATAAAAATATGGAGCCCCCGAGGGGGTCAGCACCTTTGCTGGTATGGCTAACGCGCAGCCCATCGACTACCGGGATACGCGCAACCAATTGTCAGGATGACATGATATTTATTTTTAAACACACAACACATACATATATAACATAACAAGGGTATTGTACACATCATAACACACATCACAACATACAAATCCTTTTAGGAAGAGAACCAACACAGTTAGTCCCCATTGAGAGCTTCGAGAATGTTGCCACGCTCATACTTAGCTCGTTACATAACTCGTTACCGTCCGGTTAGATTGAACGGTTAACTTAACACAAGGTGCCCCGGATATAGTGATCCAAGCACACCGAAACAAAACATATAGTATGCCCCTGTGGCCCGACGTGAGTCAGTAAAATAGCCTTGGTTAAGCTAAAGGGAAGGTTAGAAACCAAATTGGAAACTTAACCATAACATACAGAGAGAATCGAACCGGTTATGACATCGACTCCCATACTCACACGCGTGGCCGGAACAGACCGGACTCCTCACTTCCCCCGTTAGCCCATGTTAGTAGTTCAACATTGAGCACAACAACAATTCACAATAATAGGTCAAGTCTTGTTAGACACTCACATGGGAAGAGAGAGTCATAATTAACAACATAATAATATTTAACAACTGTAAACTCTTTACATGGTTTAATCTTACAAAGTCATAAACACACAGAAAACAAACAACACACAAGCCGGTGTAAACCGGTAGGCAACAGACTGCAAGAAAACCATACCTTGGTCCTTGCCTCGACGGATTTCCACCTTGAGAGAATCCTAAACACATAGTAATGTCGGTTAATTATTTATTTAACTTCAAACTTACTAAGTATTTAACATGATTGTATGACATGTTTTAATGCCTATCTTACCCTAGGTTACCTTCATTATACACTCTAGGGTTAACTACATAAGTCACATTCATTTCTGTTTTTTTTTTTTTACAATTTTGGTCCGACCGACCCACCGTCCGACCCACAACTGGGTCGGACCCTCCCAGTGGTCTTCGGGTCTGAAAAACTTTACCTTGACCGACCCATGTCCGACCCACCATTCTGGGTCGGTCCATGTGCGAACATTTTCCCAACATTTTACAGAGGCTCGACCGACCCATGTCCGACCCACCCTTTTGGGTCGGACCGTCACCGAACATTTTCCTAACATTTTACAGAGGCTCGACCGACCCACAAACTGGGTCGGCCCCTGGGTCGGTCGCCTACTAAACTTACCTAAACTTGCCAATTCTTCACCAAACTTCTCCTAAGGCCTCTTAATGCTTCCTAGCAACATTTGGAACCTTACATCCACATACAACATCCATGAAACTCATTTTCTAATTCCTTAAAACATTTACTTATTTCCTTGTAAAAATTCCTTAACACTTATGTTATTTTATACTAGGTTCCTAGATGGTGTTTCATACCTAAGGCAACTACTATCCCAAAATGCTTTCTCCTAACTTAAACATCATCTCCCAAGCATCATTTCTCACAACTATCTCCTTATATCATTACTTCAAATCCTTTCTCAAGTTCCACATTCTCCTTAGTTTACCAAAGTTTGCCTAAGTCTTACCTAAGTCCAAAATGCTTTGGTACATACTAAATCTCAAGACATGCCTAAGTCCCTATTACACTCTAGAGTACTTCCTAGTTCATCATCATTCCTTTAAAACATTGAACTCCTTATTCATTTCCTACACTTTCTAACTCACCAAACTTATGTAACCACTTAGAACTTCTTACTTCCTACCTAGATTTGACATGGGTTCCCCTAGAACATTACCATGCCTAAACACTTTACCTTCTCCTTTAACACACAAGAACATCCAAATCACCAAGAACACTTCATACACAATTTCACCAAATTTACACTACATCACAATATAGTGCATAACTTAAATTGCATGGCACTTAGGCCCTTAAAGTGCTTAAATCATAAACACTGAATTTCCACAATATATATGCCTTTAACCTGCAAATACACTCAACATACACATATGCCCTTTACTAGTCTCTTAAGAACACTTCACTAAGTCATTCCCCATTGGCTCTTTAGATAGTTTAATAAGCATTATAAGCTCATTTCTCCTAAGGCATTAAAATAGCATTAGGTTAGTAGATTTACCTCTTTTGCAAAATCACTTCTTTCTTGTTTCCTTTAGAAACCAATAGAGTACTTGATTCCTTGACAAGTTCTAAACAATATACAAACTTTATAATGAGTATTCAAGCTATAGGCTTCATCTCATTGTAACCCTAATTTGACATTGTTTCAAAAAATTAATGTAGTTGTTTTACCTTGTTCTTTGAAGAGAGTTTGGATATACAACAAGAGAGGACTCCACCTAGTCCATGAAGAGTTGAAATGAAGCTAGAACAAAGTCACACAATGAGCTATATCAATGTGTATTTTCGGACATGACAAAAACAAGGAGGAAACTTGATTTTTGTTTGAGATTCCTTACCTAGAAGCAAAGGAGAGTAATAATATGTCAAAATATAAGCTCAAGCTCCTTCAATGGTGGAACACCTTGGCACCGAAATGGAGCTCTTGGAGTTTTGAGAAGATAGGAATGAAGAGCTTGATGAGAGGAAGAGATTGGTGGTATTTGTTTTTGATTTGGACAAGTGAGCTAGGTTAACAAGTGGTCAAAGTTGGAACTTCCATGGTGATAGTGGTATTACCGAGAGAGAACAAGGAAGAAGGAAGAAGAGAGGTGTTTGCAAACCGTGGGAATGAAGGAAAGAAATGAGAATGAAGATAGAAGTTGCTTTTAGAAGATATTTATGTTATAAAGTAAAAAGTAGTTTTACTTAGTTTGCTTTAATTACTCATTACCTTAACTAGAGAGTGGTGAGTCACCACACTTATAAAAACCGGCCCCCTTTATTAGTATAAGGGCATTTAGTCTTTGTTTGTCAATTTAATTACTTAATACACATATGTTATAAACTAGCTTATAAAAAGTACTATTCACCTATACAAGGCACATAGAAGTGAAATTTTTGATTTCCCACTAATATAGCCACCCAAATGTGATACTATATAGTACACATATATATTTAAGAGTAATGATGGACATTTAGCCATTCAAAACTCATTTACAAGACAATTTTTCAAAAACGTGCTTTAAGACTTCTTAAAGCACATTTTGTGTTTTAACTTGTTTTCAAGCTTGGTTTTCTTTGGTAATTGGTTTAATAAGTTCATTAGTATATAAATGAAGTCTTGGTAAGCTCATTAGGCCTTACTCAAGTTTATCCCAAGCTTAGAGCACATTTTAGCTCTTATTGACTTAAAGCACATTTGTGTTTCCTTTGTTTAAATTTGTTTAGTAAGGTTTCTAAGACTCTTTTTAGTCTTGTTACACCCTATTTAGGTGTTTAAACAACATAACTAGGTTGGGGTATTTCAGTATTATGTACAAACGAATATGTAAACTGCGTAGACCTATGGTACGACACCATGGTACCAATAATCACCAAACAATTGTAAACCTCTAGTATAAACTACATAACTACAATTGTGCAATAAAATACTAAGATATGAGGCCTACAAACCTCTGAAGGGACCGACGAGTCCGACTAACGCAATAAAAAAGGGCACATCAGCTCATAACAAATCATAACTACTAAACGAGAACGAATCAAATGACACAGGCTGAGAGCCAGATAACATAACTTGATTATCAAACCATAAATGGCTGAGTGGAAGTGGACGATGAAACCTGATTCCCGGGGATCAAGGGGAAAACCAACCACAAATGGGGTGGAAGGTTAGTTCAACACTGGTGCTGATCACACCAGGGTCGGAGGACT
Organism: Limonium bicolor; assembly: GCA_023374045.1. Taxonomy (NCBI): domain Eukaryota; kingdom Viridiplantae; phylum Streptophyta; class Magnoliopsida; order Caryophyllales; family Plumbaginaceae; genus Limonium; species Limonium bicolor. The sequence continues at coordinate 147,408,798 of CM041779.1, read as the reverse complement.
CCTGAGACTCTTCACAAGTAGCCACAATTAATTACAGCCAGGATGAAGAAACAACATAATACTAGTACAAACAACTAGCAACACGTAGCAATAGGATAATAAATAGGGAAACTTGTGACTAGCATTTTACACTGCGTATATTAAACCATATAAATAAAATATGAAGAGAATACGACCGTATAACAAGAACTACGATATAGTTCCAACTATATCTTAGGCTCAGTATTTATATCTATTGCGCATATACTTGCGCACCACCCATATATATACACTTATATTCATATTTCGTAATAAATCCCCCTATAATATATGTCACATTTTCCTCATCATCTAATGTAAGATGATTATTTGATTTGTGCATTACATTATGCAATTTATATTGAAAACTTTATCTTAATATCTTGTCACATTTCAGGGCATATATGTATAATTCCTAAGGTCTTTTTATACTAACCTTAGTTATAAACTCCATTTCCTCATTAAATATATATCAATACCTTAATAAAAAAACTATATTATTGCCGAAAGGCATATACTTCAAAATCCCTATTTCCATCAAACTCCTAATACTTTTCCATTATTACAATATTGCCACATATTTTAATAAAATGTTATACAATCATATGTTATAACATTTTAACCTTGTAATAAATGTAACTTATAGTTCACTAAATATATGTATGTTACGCCAACCTGGATGAAATAAGAGAATGGGAAAACGTATCAGTCCACAGATGGACCAAGAGTGAAAAGAACAACTCTACCGTAATACGGACATTACCAGTACCTTCGCAACAATGAACGTGAATCTACAATGTACGCATGGATAACTACCACCTTTGGGCACTACCTTAGCAAGGAGTACCATATACGGTTATGTACAAAATCAAGGTTAAGTTTTATGCGCATATTAAATCATACTGATTAAAGACAAGTCCTAAGTAAAAGAATGGCTACCACCATCGGCGTTCTGCCATGTAAAATGATAACTATCAATATGTGGAAAAGACATGGCGATTACTATTGTGACGATTGTCAATGACAAATGAATGCATAGACCAAAACAATTGCAAACAACTACATCAAATTTTACAAAACACTCAACCGAACGCTAAATAGCGCAAATAAGAAAGTACCTAAGTACAAAAAAGGGCATAGCCCAGGAGACCGGAAATACCGACTCCAATTACCTTTCGGAGTATATTACTAACATAACCATGCCTAAATTAATATAATGGAGTAAGAGAGATACGGTAAACACCGTTAGCAATGTGAACAACAATGATGATTAACTGCAGGCGCCAAAACCGCACACTTGAAATATAATAAACTGCAGTTGCAAGTAACTAGCACTAAACAATAGGTAACAACAAGGACATTACTTACTAGCTGAATACCAGGAATATATACCAGCGTGTAATGCTAATCACTAATAGTGATAATGTCTAGTCCTAAAGGACAAACCTAATCTTATGAGAAATAGCATATCCTTTGTGGATGCAGTACCGCAAATGAGAATGGTCAGAAAGTAAAGAGCTGAGTTGCTCAAACAAACATGCAATCTATAATACACCCAACTAAAAGGAACAGGGAACAAATGTGAATAGCCAAGTATGAGAAACTTACCCTACGCTGTGTCGGGAAGTATAACTACGATATGATAATGATTAAAACTGGAGGAAAGGATTATGTATAGTACCCATGGAAATCAAGATAGAAGAACTGACGTTGCTAGCTCAGCACGAACATTACATTGATCAATTACAGCCATGCAGACGAACCAACGTTTAACGTTTAACTAGTTAACAACCAAGTGCTACCTCTAGTGTATTACTAAGGACGTGAGTCCATGGAACACAAAAAAATAATGTTTTTAACCACTTTACCACCATACTACTGGAATATTAGCACCTACGACAAGATAACCGACATTGCAGACCAACCAACATCAAACTACAACAAGGACATCCATCAAAAGGGGATTGACAATAGAATACTTCACAATAGTCGTGTGACGAACGTTATCAGTTTACTAAACGAGACATGGGACGACCGCACTCCGATAGGAGCATGTGGGCCTGACAGACTTATTTATAGGTTAGTCAGGTAAGTAGTAATGTATCAGTATGGTACCCCATGCATGTAGACAAGTAGTGTTAGGAACACGAGAAGTAGTCAACTCCGTGCTACGGACAGTGATGCAGATTACCTCGAAGATGGACGAGAAGATCCACAGTTAACTAACGGGCTACAGAAACCAAGAACCAACAACACAGAGTAGCAGACGATACACAGTGAAGACAAGGAGACCCTTTGAAGATAACGACGCTGATGACAGAAACAGGAAACCCACAGTATGGACGAATAATACGTAGAACCCTCATAAATATCATGCAAGTTCTTGCAATCCAGAGGAATCTACCAAGTGATGGGCAAAACAAAGCCAGTATACTAGCGGATGCCTTAACAAGAACATAAACGCGTGACTACGCAATGATGAGAGACAGCTAAATGCTAGCAGATACCTTAAAAGGAACAATGAGAACATGGATAATGGACATGATGATTCGCTCATCTTTTTGTTGCTTTTGATATTAGCTGCTGAGAGTTTACGCCTCTACACTCTGTAGGACTGAGTGTTTTGGTATTGCACTTGTGCAGTTATTAATCTAGTGGGAATACAGAAAGATGCAATGGATATCAGCAAGAGTGTGTATCAAAGAACTACAACAGTGTATTACTCTGGAACAAAAACACCAGGAGACACAGATGACAATCATCATCTACGTGGACATGTAGGCTGGTACGTCTTGGTATTACAAAGACAAGTGCAAAGAGCACCAAGTACTAACAAGAGTCAATGTCATATTATACCTTAAGCTGAATATCAGTGGGAGAAGACACACGAATGTATGCTAGTGATCCAAATAAGAGGATACACAGTAATGGAAAGAGGGAAATTGAGCCTATGTTCATGGGTCTACACCTCATACAGAGCGAGTGGGCCCATCAGAACAAAACTTGGGAGAGAGCACAAATGTGTGCCTCACCCTTTATATATTAAGATCCCGAAGGGGCTAGAGTCATACCCGTCTCTCTAATGTGAGAATAATCTACTCCAAAGGTGGGAGATACCACATGAGAGTTAGAGGACTCTATGAGAGCCAAGTATCCAGCGCTCCTTGTGGAGCGGCTGTTGAATACTTGTGGGGTACGGGGGCGTAACCCTTTTTAAGGGGGGTAGAGCCTCTTGGCTGTGCATATGTTTGCATTGAATTTTGTTGTTCACAGTTGTTTGTTGGCTTATTTCGTATGCGGGGCATACGATGTTGGTTGGTATGTTGTGGTGTGCGAGGCACATGATGTTGATTGATTGTTGGATGTTGTTTGTGATGTTGTTTGTTCATTTTGTTGGTGTTGTTGGGTACGCGAGGCGTACGTAGTTGATTTGTTTGTGTGAGAGGTGCACTTGTATGTATGAATTTTATGAAATACTTAATGGCGTGTTACACCCAGGTGTAGTACTTTATTTATGATACTGTGATATATTATATATATTGTTCTACCTTGTAGATTGATTACTTAGGGTATCGCTTAGATACGAAACGAATAATTAGATACGAAATGTGGAATGGTTATATGGTATGACACCTCGGGGAGGTTGTCAGGATTGGTAGAACTGATAGGAAATGATGGTGCTGATGGATCACCTATATCCATATATGTTTGAATTAACGCCGCAATAAAGGGCTATGTGCGGTATTAGCACAACACGATATGCGTAAATGATATATCACATAGATATACATTATGGGATTATAAGGGTAGTTATTAATACACCTATTTAAGTAAAGCGACTTCGGGACATACGTGTACTAATTGATTATCATGTGTGTCTGTATGTGTATTTGTATGCGGGGCATACGTGTTTTGTCTTGTTGGTAGGTTGTTTGCGCATTGCGCATATGTGTATGTTGTGAACATGTATGTAAGTATCCTACGAGATACTCGGATGTATGAATTGTTTGTGCATTGCGCACATGTGTATGTTGTGAACATGTATGAATGGTTGACGATTGTTATATATATGTACACTTCTTATGAATTCAGTTATACTGTACCGCTTAGGTATCATCACATCAAATAGATGTGCACCACGGCTATATGGGTAGTTGTTATAAATCACTCGAGAAAGATGACTTCGGGACGAAGTCTCCTTAAGGGGGGTAGACTGAAATACCCTAAATAATTAAACGCTATTTTAATATATAAATAGCTATATTAAAGTATAAATAATCAAGCAAGTAATAACCTGCGAACAAGCGAACAATTTATTATTACCGTACTTATATACATACGGATATATATGTAAATTTACATAACGTTACAGGATTATAACGTTATATAACCAAAACGCGACAAATAAAAATAGTCGTATATATATATATATGTATACATACAACTAGTAACACTTATATACAATAAATAGGCTTAATAGGGCTTAAAAAAAAAAAAAGAGCAACATGCTCTAGCCGGGGATTCGAATCCGAGACCTCTCGTACCTATCCCGAAACTTAACCGCTTGAGCTGTGCTCGGATTCAGTATAAACTACCCACGAATTATAACTAGTAGTCACTATACTAAAGTTACAAAAAAGGGTGGTGAATCACCCGACATTCCCCTCTAAAATCGGTGTCTCAAATCCAACTGTTTCAAACTTTAAGGTCGACAGAACAAATTAGTCTACAGATTTCTTGTACTCCCATGCAACAGAGGGAATTATTTTTCCAAATGCCCATCCTCTTGATGATTCCCAAGCGACATCCATTGACCAACTGCCCCATACCTACCATGTTATAATCAGCTTTCATCTTCTCCCTTCTGTACCTTCGTCGTCTCCAATTCCACCGAGAGCTGCCCACACCTCCATGGCTACTGCCCAGTAGTTAGGTAAGTTCCAGTCTTAAACCGTGCTCACTATTCTCTACTGTGAATTCCTTGTCTCCATGAACTAAACTGTGAACAATCTCACCCAGTAACAAAGACCAAACTGGGAGTTAAATCAGTGGGAAGTTTCGGTTGAAAACAGAGAGGGAAGGGAAGCTAGCTCTTCTGTTTTCCCAAGGTAAAACCGCATGGAAACCAACCTAAATTCCTTCTCTATTTCAGTAAACATACCCAGCATGCACTAAACCTTTTTGTTCTTTGTTCCCTCACGTGAGCTTCATCACACTTTTTCCCTATTATACCGGTTATCACCATAGCTGATCTTGAACTGTTTCTTCTTCCTGTCCTTCCTCACGTAATGGATCAGAGGTGAGGAATTAGTTGAGTGAAGGAGCAAGACCAAGGAAGTTTCCCTTGCTGCATCATTCACGAAAAAAAAAGGGAGAAGAGACAAGGTAAGGATCATGACTATCCTAGATCTGCTCCAAACCAGGTATTCTTCTCTGAGTTCTTACGGGTTAACCTTAGGGTGGTTTCCCAGCTGTCGTCAAGTGACCCAGACCACTGGACACCTCAGCTGTACTATGTATCCACAAGGGAGAACCGGTATAAACTCAGAAAGAAGAAATAAGAATTTAAGGTATAACACTCCTGAGCTAACCAAAGTTTATCTATGTACAGTTTTGAATAATAAACTGGTGTAAGTAACTAGTATTTCCTGATGCAAGAATAACTTCTAAACTTAGAAAAAATAAGATGAAAAAGAAAGAAGATTAAATCAATCAAACCTGATAATCATGCCAACCTGTAGCATGTAGCCTCGGTATATAGGTGTCTTTGAGTTGCTAATACCTTATAATCTTATAACACACCTGAACAAATCTCTATACACGAGAGTGTTGAAGAAAAGAAGTAAAAACAGATCACAACACAAGAAAGAAAACAAAAAAAAAAAAAAACCGTATTTTTGTGTAGCATAGTGTGATGTAGTTCCAACTGAGGAGACCGTGTTTGGGACATTAATTTTGCAGAGGGAATGTGAGGATAGGAAAGGCTAGATTAGAAACTCAAAACTCAATCAAACACCTAACTATCTAGGTTAGTAGGGAGTGGAAACGAAAAGAGAACCAAAACTGAGGATTATCAGGAAACAGAAGGAAGTTATCAGCTTGATGTTTTTTTAGTTTTGAGTTGTTTGCATTCCTGCATAACTGGCTGTGATGTTGTGTGTGTCATTAAACCTAAACCACTTCCAACACACCTAAATAAAGATAAGAAAATCTTGAGTAAACAGAAACCCCACCTGTTGCATAATCGTGAAATAAAGAGAAGAGGAAATACAAGAGGCTAGTTTCTATTTAGAAACTTGATTTCAGTAACACTAGGAGTGTGTTTTCTTAACTGTAAACCCAGGACCACCTAAACATTTAGACAATGATGAGAACCAACTAGTACTTTAGGACTGAAGTCAGAAGAAGAAGAAAAAGAAAAACTAGTGTGGACTGTTTTAACAACAGCAGAAAAATAGAATAAAATCTGAGATTAGAACCTTATGTTTCTTAGTGTTAAGTTTGTGGGATTGTACTATGAAAGTACCTAATGAGTCCTGAAGCACCAACAACCTAGGGACTAGCTGCCTTGGAAAATAACAGCACATGAACTAGTGCTGATGATTCTGTATAAGCTAAACTAAACTAAAGAAAGAAAAATCTGGTGTAAGAAACTGTTTCTGTGTATCAATAAGATTCGGTTTCTGTGTAGAGGAATTTCAAAAGAGTGGCCTAAGTACTTGTAGATCTGTTATGAGGATAAAACTAGGGTAGATAGCTAGCTAATTGAGTAATAAATTTGGAAAAAAAAAGAAGAGGTAAATGAGAGATCATAGGAAGATAAACAGAAGAATAATGAAACACCAGTTTTTGGATGCAGTTAGGTTTCAGTTTCAGTTTCTTATCAGATCAGGCTCTGGTTGTTTCGATATCTGTAACAGAGCTATTTTGGGTTTTGTTTGGGTTTAAAAACATGATGGGATACTTAAAAAACTAGATAAATCATTGTGAAGAATTGAGGATCAAAACGTAAGTTAAACAGAAAATAAAATGGAAGAGACAGTCCAACTGATGCAGTTTCTGTTCTGAAATTTCATTTCAGTGGACACCATTACAGTAGCATCAGTAGGTTGTGTTGGGTTACCTTTGATTAAAAAATCTCGATGAATCATTTGCTAAGTGGTTAAGGGGTTGGGAGAAGTGTACCCAGTTAAAAAGGGCAGACAGGGAAGAAAACAGAGAGCACATATATGTTTCTGTTTTGATTTCAGTCACAGAAAACTTTCTGTTTCTGTGTAACAAGTTACAGAGAGCATAAAGAAACGACTTGGATGATCCAAGAACTTGGAACCTAGCTAAACCACTTAACCAAGTATGTAAGCACATAGTTAGGAAAGAAAAACAGATCGTAAGTCAACTGTGAATAAAACAGAAGAAAAACAGATAGGAACGCATATCAGTTTTGAGCTAAATTCTGCAATTCTGACCTTCTGTATATCAACTTTTTTTGAGTTTAAACCTTATGGTGATGAGTCTGTTTTGTGGTCAAACTGTACTAAGATACCTACTAGATAGCTAGGCAACATAGGGAGAACTCAAACCATAACCGTGAGTAAACTACAAATGCAAGAGAAAAGTATCAGGTCACGTTTTCAAGTTCTACAGTTTGACAGTTTTGATTGATTTCTGTAAACTGAGTTTTTTGAGGTGATAACACCATGCTTTTGAGTGCTTTTGAGTTCAACTTTTTTCCAATGCAAGCATCGAGTGGTGTAATAGCTTGAGAAGTTGGAAACCAATCAGTAACCTAAATAAAGATCTGAGGAAGGAATAAACAAATGATACAGGTCAGTTTCTTGTGTTTTGTTCCCTGTTCCTTTTAGTTGGGTGTATTATAGATTGCATGATTGTTTGAGCAACTCAGCTCTTTACTTTCTGACCATTCTCATTTGCGGTACTGCATCCACAAAGGATATGCTATTTCTCATAAGATTAGGTTTGTCCTTTAGGACTAGACATTTATCACTATTAGTGATTAGCATTACACGCTGGTATATATTCCTGGTATTCAGCTAGTAAGTAATGTCCTTGTTGTTACCTATTGTTTAGTGCTAGTTACTTGCAACTGCAGTTTATTATATTTCAAGTGTGGTTTGGCGCCTGCAAGTTAATCATCATTGTTGTTCACATTGCTAACGGTGTTTACCGTATCTCTCTTACTCCATTATATTAATTTAGGCATGGTTATGTTAGTAATATACTCCGAAAGGTAATTGGAGTCGGTATTTCGGTCTCCTGGGCTTATGCCCTTTTTTGTACATTAGGTACTTTCTTATTTGCGCTATTTAGCGTTCGGTTGAGTGTTTTGTAAAATTTGATGTAGTTGTTTGCAATTGTTTTGGTCTATGCATTCATTTGTCATTGACAATCGTCACAATAGTAATCGCCATGTCTTTTCCACATATTGATAGTTATCATTTTACATGGCAGAACGCCGATGGTGGTAGCCATTCTTTTACTTAGGACTTGTCTTGTAATCAGTATGATTTGATAATGCGCATAAAACTTAACCTTGATTTTGTACATAACCGTATATGGTACTCCTTGCTAAAGGTAGTGCCCAAAGGTGGTAGTTATCCATGCGTACAGTGTAGATTCACGTTCATTGTTGCGAAGGTACTGGTAATGTCCGTATTACGGTAGAGTTGTTCTTTTCACTCTTGGTCCATCTGTGGACTGATACGTTTTACCAATTCTCTTATGTTCATCACAGGTTGGCGTAACATACATATATTTAGTGAACTATAAGTTACATTTATTACAAGGTTAAAATGTTATAACATATGATATGTATAACATTTTATTAAATATGTGGCAATATTGTAATAATGGAAAAGTATTAGGAGTTGATGGAAATAGGGATTTTGAAGTATATGCCTTTCGGCAATAATATAGTTTTTATTAAAGGTATTGATTATAATATTTAATGAGGAAATGGAGTTTATAAACTAAGGTTAGTATAAAATAGACCTTAGGAATTATACATATATGCCCTGAAATGTGACAAGATATTAAGATAAAGTTTTCAATATAAATTGCATAATGTAATGCAACAAATCAAATAATCATCTTACATTAGATGATGAGGAAAATGTGACATATATATAAGGGGGATTTATTACGAAATATGAATATAAGTGTATATATATGGGTGGTGCGCAAGTATATGCGAATAGATATAAATACTGAGCCTAAGATATAGTTGGAACTATATCGTAGTTCTTGTTATACGGTCGTATTCTCTTCATAATTTTATTTATATGGTTTAATATACGCAGTGTAAACTGCTAGTCACAAGTTTCCCTATTTATTATCCTATTGCTACGTTGTTGCTAGTTGTTTGTAACTAGTATTATGTTGTTTCGTTCATCCTGGCTGTAATTAATTGTGGCTACTTGTGAAGAGTCTCAGGAGTCCTCCGACCCTGGTGTGATCAGCACCAGTGTTGAACTAACCTTCCACCCCAATTTGTGGTTGGTTTTCCCTTGATCCCCGGGAATCAGGTTTCATCGTCCACTTCCAACTCAGCCATTTAATGGTTTGATAATCAAGTTATGTTATCTTGGCTCTCAGCCTGTGTCATTTGATTCGTTCTCGTTTAGTAGTTATGATTTGTTATGAGCTGATGTGCCTTTTTTATTGCGTAGTCGGACTCGTCGGTCCCTTCAGAGGTTGTAGGCTCATATCTTAGTGTTTATTGCACAATTGTAGTTATGTAGTTTATACTAGAGGTGTACAATTGTTTGGTGATTATTGGTAACCATGGTGTCGTACCATAGGTCTACGCAGTTTACAGTATTCGTTGTACGATAATAGCTGAAATACCCCAAACCTAGTTATGTTGTTTAAACACCTAAATAGGGTGTAACAAGACTAAAAGAGTCTTAGAACCTTACTAAAACAAATTTAAACAAAGAAACACAAATGTGCTTTAAAGTCAATAAGAGCTAAATGTTGCTCTAAGCTTGGGATAAACTTGAGTAAGGACCTAATGAGCTTACCAAGACTTCATTTATATACTAATGAACTTATTAAACCAATTACCAAAGAAAACCAACAAGCTTGAAAACAAGTTAAAACACAAAATGTGCTTAAGAAGTCTTAAAGCACGTTTTTGAAAAATTGTCTTGTAAATGAGTTTTGAATGCTACTAATGTCCATCATTACTCTTAAATATATATGTGTACTATATAGTATCACATTTGGGTGGCTATATTAGTGGGAAATCAAAAATTTCACTTCTATGTGCCTTGTATAGGTGAATAGTACTTTTTATAAGCTAGTTTAAACATATGTTGTATTAAGTAATTAAATTGACAAACAAAGACTAAAATGCCCTTATACTATAAAGGGGGCCGGTTTTTATAAGTGTGGTGACTCACCACTCTCTAGTTAAGGTAATGAGTAATTAAAGCAAACTAAGTAAAACTACTTTTTACTTTATAACATAAATATCTCTAAAAGCAACTTCTATCTTCATTCTCATTTCTTTCCTTCATTCCCACGGTTTGCAAATACCTCTCTTCTTCCTTCTTCTTGTTCTCTCTCGGTAATACCACTATCACCATGGAAGTTCCAACTTTGACCACTTGTTAAACTAGCTCACTTGTCCAAATCAAAAACAAATACCACCAATCTCTTCCTCTCATCAAGCTCTTCATTCCTATCTTCTCAAAACTCCAAGAGCTCCATTTCGGTGCCAAGGTGTTCCACCATTGAAGGAGCTTGAGCTTATTTTGACATATTATTACTCTCCTTGCTTCTAGGTAAGGAATCTCAAACAAAAATCAAGTTTCCTCCTTGTTTTTGTCATGTCCGAAAATACACATTGATATAGCTCATTGTGTGACTTTGTTCTAGCTTCATTTCAACTCTTCATGGACTAGGTGGAGTCCTCTCTTGTTGTATATCCAAACTCTCTTCAAAGAACAAGGTAAAACAACTACATTAATGTTTTTGAAACATGTCGAATTAGGGTTACAATGAGATGAAGCCTATAGCTTGAATACTCATTATAAAGTTTGTATATTGTTTAGAACTTGTCAAGGAATCAAGTACTCTATTGGTTCTAAAGGAAACAAGAAAGAAGTGATTTTGCAAAAGAGGTAAATCTACTAACCTAATGCTATTTTAATGCCTTAGGAGAAATGAGCTTATAATGCTTATTAAAACTATCTAAAGAGCCAATGGGGAATGACTTAGTGAAGTGTTCTTAAGAGACTAGTAAAGGGCATATGTGTATGTTGAGTGTATTTGCAGGTTAAAGGCATATATATTGTGGAAATTCAGTGTTTATGATTTAAGCACTTTAAGGGCCTAAGTGCCATGCAATTTAAGTTATGCACTATTGTGATGTAGTGTAAATTTGGTGAAATTGTGTATGAGAGTGTTCTTGGTGATTTTGGATGTTCTTGTGTGTTTAAAGGAGAAGGTAAAGTGTTTAGGCATGGTAATGTTCTAGGGAACCCATGTCAAATCTAGGTAGGAAGTAAGAAGTTCTAAGTGGTTACATAAGTTTGGTGAGTTAGAAAGTGTAGGAAATGAATAAGGAGTTCAAGATGTTTTAAAGGAATGATGATGAACTAGGAAGTACTCTAGAGTGTAATAGGGACTTAGGCATGGTCTTGAGATTTTAGTATGACCAAAGCCATTTTGGACTTAGGTAAAGACTTAGGCAAACTTTGGAAACTAAGGAGAATGTAGGAACTTGAGAAAGGATTTGAAGTAATGATATAAGGAGATAGTTGTGAGAAATGATGCTTGGGAGATGATGTTAAGTAAGGAGAAAGCATTTGGGATAGTAGTTGCCTTAGGTATGAAACACCATCTAGGAACCTAGTATAAAATAACATAAGTGTTAAGGAATTTTTACAAGGAAATAAGTAAATGTTTTAAGGAATTAGAAAATGAGTTTCATGGATGTTGTATGTGGATGTAAGGTTACCAAATGTTGCTAGGAAGCATTAAGAGGCCTTAGGAGAAGTTTGGTGAAGAATTGGCAAGTTTAGGTAAGTTTAGTAGGCGACCGACCCAGGGGCCGACCCAGTTTGTGGGTCGGTCGAGCCTCTGTAAAATGTTAGGAAAATGTTCGGTGACGGTCCGACCCAAAAGGGTGGGTCGGACATGGGTCGGTCGAGCCTCTGTAAAATGTTGGGAAAATGTTCGCACATGGACCGACCCAGAATGGTGGGTCGGACGTGGGTCGGTCAAGGTAAAGTTTATCAGACCCGAAGACCACTGGGAGGGTCCGACCCAGTTGGGGTCGGACGGTGGTCGGTCGGACCAAAACTTGTAAAAAAAAAAAACAGAAATGAATGTGACTTATGTAATTAACCCTAGAGTGTATAATGAAGGTAACCTAGGGTAAGATAGGCATTAAAACATGTCATACAATCATGTTAAATACTTAGTAAGTTTGAAGTTAAATAAATAATTAACCGACATTACTAATGTGTTTAGGATTCTCTCAAGGTGGAAATCCGTCGAGGCAAGGACCAAGGTATGGTTTTCTTGCAGTCTGTTGCCTACCGGTTTACACCGGCTTGTGTGTTGTTGTTTTCTGTGTGTTTATGACTTTGTAAGATTAAACCATGTAAGAGTTTACAGTTGTTAAATATTATTATGTTGTTAATATGACTCTCTCTTCCCATGTGAGTGTCTAACAAGACTTGACCTATTATTGTGAATTGTTGTTGTGCTCAATGTTGAACTACTAACATGGGCTAACGGGGAAGTGAGGAGTCCGGTCTGTTCCGGCCACGCGTGTGAGTATGGGAGTCGATGTCATAACCGGTTCGATTCTCTCTGTATGTTATGGTTAAGTTTCCAATTTGGTTTCTAACCTTCCCTTTAGCTTAACCAAGGCTATTTTACTGACTCACGTCGGGCCACAGGGGCATACTATATGTTTTGTTTCGGTGTGCTTGGATCACTATATCCGGGCACCTTGTGTTAAGTTAACCGTTCAATCTAACCGGACGGTAACGAGTTATGTAACGAGCTAAGTATGAGCGTGGCAACATTCTCGAAGCTCTCAATGGGGACTAACTGTGTTGGTTCTCTTCCTAAAAGGATTTGTATGTTGTGATGTGTGTTATGATGTGTACAATACCCTTGTTATGTTATATATGTATGTGTGTGTGTTTTAAAAATAAATATCATGTCATCCTGACAATTGGTTGCGCGTATCCCGGTAGTCGATGGGCTGCGCGTTAGCCACCAGCAAAGGTGCTGACCCCCTCGGGGGCTCCATATTTTTATTGCAGGATGAGGATCGAAGAGGCGGAGTGGCTCTAGGTCCTAGAGAGTAGTTTACTTTTGAAGTATTTTGGATGTTAGCCCGGGTTGCGCCTGTGCACCCGTGGCGTATTATATACTTGTTGGTGACGGTTTACAGTGAGTAAACAGTGAAGGATTTATGTAAATACTCGGTATTATATTGTTATATATATGGTTGTTAGTTCTATGCTCGGGAGTCTGATCATCAGACCGGTACAATTGTATTTATTCAGCCTTGTTAGCCACGTGGGGGTTGACGGCGTTGTAGCACCAATCGTTTAGTTATTGTTTAGTTGTTTATTTCCGCTGCGATTCCAAGTATAGTTTGTGCGTAGTAGGGGTGTTACAAAAAGTGGTATCAGAGCGAAGTATCGCTCTGATGACTAGAATACCGAGCTTAGGGATATACCGAGTTAGGAAACCTAACTACAGTTACCTAAGTGAACAGATTTGGAAAGGTTAACCACTAACTAAGTGTGGAGATACCTTATTATCGGGAAGCGTACAATCGTTGGACCGATAAGTGTGCAAGCATAATGCTAATGAGATGTTCGTATAAATTCAGATGGCAGGTAGACCACGAGGAAGAGGCCGCGGGCGCGGTATTGGAGGTATGGGTGACCAGGGTGAAGATACTACGGCACAGACCATGGCTGAGGCAGTTGCAGCCGCCGTAGCTCAGCTGGTACCCGACTAGTTGCTGCTATACAGCAAGGGCGACAGCCTGGAGTTCAGCCACCACCACCACCGCCACGAGAGACCAATTGGGTCAAGGCGTTGGCTGATCTGAGGCCGCCTTCATTCAGTGGGGAGACCGATCCCCGTAAGCTCGAGGCATACATCTCCGAGATGGAGACCGCCTTCGAACCCTAGCACCACCTGAGCAGATCAAGGTACGACTTGCTGCTTACTACCTGAAAGGCGCGGCACAAAACTGGTGGAAGCTTGTGCGCGAGGGTAGAGTTGTTGATCCGACATTCCAGTGGAGGGAGTACACGGCTCTTCTGCGAGCCAAATACTACCCTATACATGTGCAAGAGGCCAAGCCTGGAGTTGGACACACCTGAGGCAAGGGGATAAGATGACGGTAGATGAGTACTACTCAGCCTTCATCGGACTTATCCACCTGCTACCGGATCTGGGTTACTCAGACCGGATCCTTGTGAACCGTTTCTACAACGGACTGAACTACCGCCTACGCTACGGCATGGGGCCTACTGGATATACCACCTTGCAGGTAAAGGGATTACAGTGTAATGTGAATAAGTGTGTACAATGTGATAATGTGATGTGAATTTGTCTAGCGGGCATAACTGACACCCTAAATATAGGAGTGCTATCATGCCGCTGCTATTGTGGAGATCACCGTCCGTCTGAGGGACGAGGAGAGTGCGCTCAAGCGCAAGGCTCAGAACGAGGGCAAGGCACGCAAGGGCAGTGGGGAGGGAAGAAGAAGAAATCATACCCCCAGTCCCAGAAAGGACAGCAACAGGGTGGAAAGGGCCAGGCCCAGACCACCACTGCTGATGAGCCTCGCTTTCAAACTTTAAGGTCGACAGAACAAATTAGTCTACAGATTTCTTGTACTCCCATGCAACAGAGGGAATTATTTTTCCAAATGCCCATCCTCTTGATGATTCCCAAGCGACATCCATTGACCAACTGCCCCATACCTACCATGTTATAATCAGCTTTCATCTTCTCCCTTCTGTACCTTCGTCGTCCAATTCCACCGAGAGCTGCCCACACCTCCATGGCTACTGCCCAGTAGTTAGGTAAGTTCCAGTCTTAAACCGTGCTCACTATTCTCTACTGTGAATTCCTTGTCTCCATGAACTAAACTGTGAACAATCTCACCCAGTAACAAAGACCAAACTGGGAGTTAAATCAGTGGGAAGTTTCGGTTGAAAACAGAGAGGGAAGGGAAGCTAGCTCTTCTGTTTCCCAAGGTAAAACCGCATGGAAACCAACCTAAATTCCTTCTCTATTTCAGTAACATACCCAGCATGCACTAAACCTTTTGTTCTTTGTTCCCTCACGTGAGCTTCATCACACTTTTTCCCTTTATACCGGTTATCACCATAGCTGATCTTGAACTGTTTCTTCTTTCCTGTCCTTCCTCACGTAATGGATCAGAGGTGAGGAATTAGTTGAGTGAAGGAGCAAGACCAAGGAAGTTTCCCTTGCTGCATCATTCACGAAAAAAAAAGAGGAGAAGAGACAAGGTAAGGATCATGACTATCCTAGATCTGCTCCAAACCAGGTATTCTTCTCTGAGTTCTTACGGGTTAACCTTAGGGTGGGTTTCCCAGCTGTCGTCAAGTGACCCAGACCACTGGACACCTCAGCTGTACTATGTATCCACAAGGGAGAACCGGTATAAACTCAGAAAGAAATAAGAATTTAAGGTATATAACACTCCTGAGCTAACCAAAGTTTTATCTATGTACAGTTTTGAATAATAAACTTGGTGTAAGTAACTAGTATTTCCTGATGCAAGAATAACTTCTAAACTTAGAAAAAATAAGAGAAAACAGAAAGAAGATTAAATCAATCAAACCTGATAATCATGCCAACCTGTAGCATGTAGCCTCGGTATATAGGTGTCTTTGAGTTGCTAATACCTTATAATCCTATAACACACCTGAACAAATCTCTATACACGAGAGTGTTGAAGAAAAGAAGTAAAAACAGATCACAACACAAGAAAAGAAAACAAACAGAAAACCAATGTAGCAGTTCTGGTTTTGTTTCTGGTGTAGTTCCAACTGAGGAGACCGTGTTTTGGGACATTTAATTTTGCAGAGGGAATGTGAGGATAGGAAAGGCTAGATTAGAAACTCAAAACTCAATCAAACACCTAACTATCTAGGTTAGTAGGGAGTGGAAACTGAAAAGAGAACCAAAACTGAGGATTATCAGGAAACAGAAGGAAGTTATCAGCTTTGATGTTTCTTTTAGTTTTTTGAGTTGTTTGCATTCCTGCATAACTGGCTTGTGATGTGTGTGTGTGTCATTAAACCTAAACCACTTCCAACACACCTAAATAAAGATAAGAAAATCTTGAGTAAACAGAAACCCCACCTGTTGCATAATCGTGAAATAAAGAGAAGAGGAAATACAGAGGCTAGTTTCTATTTTAGAAACTTTGATTTCAGTAACACTAGGAGTGTGTTTTCTTAACTGTAAACCCAGGACCACCTAAACATTTAGACAATGATGAGAACCAACTAGTACTTTAGGACTGAAGTCAGAAGAAGAAGAAAAGAAAACTAGTGTGGACTGTTTTAACAACAGCAGAAAAATAGAATAAAATCTGAGATTAGAACCTTATGTTTCTTAGTGTTAAGTTTGTGGGATTGTACTATGAAAGTACCTAATGAGTCCTGAAGCACCAACCAACCTAGGGACTAGCTGCCTTGGAAAATAACAGCACATGAACTAGTGCTGATGATTCTGTATAAGCTAAACTAAACTAAAGAAAGAAAATCTGGTGTAAGAAACTGTTTCTGTGTATCAATAAGATTCGGTTTCTGTGTAGAGGAATTTCAAAAGAGTGGCCTAAGTACTTGTAGATCTGTTATGAGGATAAACTAGGGTAGATAGCTAGCTAATTGAGTAATAAATTTGGAAAAAAAAAGAAGAGGTTAAATGAGAGATCATAGGAAGATAAACAGAAGAATAATGATGAAACACCAGTTTTTGGATGCAGTTAGGTTTCAGTTTCAGTTTCTTATCAGATCAGGCTCTGGTTGTTTCGATATCTGTAACAGAGCTATTTTGGGTTTTGTTTGGGTTTAAAAACATGATGGGATGCTTAAAAAACTAGATAAATCATTGTGAAGAATTGAGGATCAAAACGTAAGTTAAACAGAAAATAAAATGGAAGAGACAGTCCAACTGATGCAGTTTTCTGTTCTGAAATTTCATTTCAGTGGACACCATTACAGTAGCATCAGTAGGTTGTGTTGGGTTACCTTTGAGTTTAAAAATCTCGATGAATCATTTGCTAAGTGGTTAAGGGGTTGGGAGAAGTGTACCCAGTTAAAAAGGGCAGACAGGGAAGAAAACAAGAGCACATATATGTTTCTGTTTTGATTTCAGTCACAGAAACTTTCTGTTTCTGTGTAACAAGTTACAGAGAGCATAAAGAAACGACTTTGGATGATCCAAGAACTTGGAACCTAGCTAAACCACTTAACCAAGTATGTAAGCACATAGTTAGGAAAGAAAAACAGATCGTAAGTCAACTGTGAATAAAACAGAAGAAAAACAGATAGGAACGCATATCAGTTTTGAGCTAAATTCTGCAATTCTGACCTTCTGTATATCAACTTTTTTTGAGTTTAAACCTTATGGTGATGAGTCTGTTTTGTGGTCAAACTGTACTAAGATACCTACTAGATAGCTAGGCAACATAGGGAGAACTCAAACCATAACCGTGAGTAAACTACAAATGCAAGAGAAAAGTATCAGGTCACGTTTTCAAGTTCTACAGTTTGACAGTTTTGATTGATTTCTGTAAACTGAGTTTTTTGAGGTGATAACACCATGCTTTTGAGTTGCTTTTGAGTTCAACCTTTTTTCCAATGCAAGCATCGAGTGGTGTAATAGCTTGAGAAGTTGGAAACCAATCAGTAAACCTAAATAAAGATCTGAGGAAGGAATAAACAAATGATACGTCAGTTTCTTGTTTCTTCTGTTTCGAATTCTGTAGGGTTATGTATGTGTCTGCAACAGATTTGAATGAAACTATAAATAACACCATGAACTAAGTAGCTAAGTAGAGTGGGGGAGGAAGTGAAACAGAAACCAAATCGAGAAATGAGGAACAAAACAGAAGGGGAAAGATTTAACAAACTTAATACATCAGCTCTAGCTGTTTCTGAAATGAATAAATTTCTGTACAAACCTGTTACAGAGGAATACTAAGGGTGGAATTGAGTTAAGTGGTGATGCAGTCCTAAATTTATTAATCTGTAGGGGAAATGGTGGGATGGTGAGTTGAGATGTGAAAGGAAATTAGATGTACATATATATATGTAACCGATAATTAAACAAGTGTGAAAAGACCTTGGGTTATATTTCACCACAAGGTTTTCGGTGTTATAAAATTAAATACCTTCAATATATTATAAGTTATGTGGTAGTTTGTGAGTGATGAAAGTATATAATAAAGGAGCTCAAATGTGGCACATGTGTATATTATTTTAGATACATTCCTAAGTTGCCAAGCCACATGTAATAAAGTCTAGTGACACATAAAATATCGTACCGTATAACATTATGGAACAAATATAACACAAATAACATTACGTGGCTAAGGATATAGTCATCCAACTGTTATGCTAAACGCATACATATATATATAAACACGTGTCAAGAAATAAAATTATACACTATAGTTACAACGACATAAAATACCAAAGCTAGTATAAAACTTTGGTATGATAAATAAACCCCGACTGAAATATCATAAGTGTACAACGTAAGGTTTCATGCTCTGATGTAATCCGGGAATTAACTCACACAATGAGTAAAGGGTTATAAAATAATAATAACAATACTTTAAGTAGAAACAACCGTTAAGTCTGGGGACATAGTACTGGGATTTCAAACGTTATTCGGAAATACCGAATTGCGCTGTCATGTGGATTGACGCTTAGTGTTCCTTGTATTACTAGATTGCATTTCCGACGTACGCGCTCGAAAGCTCTAGTGGTCTACACTGCACGAATCTAGTCAACGGTGTACGGTATGTAAAGGGATTTGATCCGGGTTGTCCTGAGGAATCCCTTGGGCTCGGATTTGTTTGATAAATAACTTCTGTTAATGTATGTATGTGATTTATGTGTGTGATGTGTAGTTATGTTCAATGCATTATTTATTTATGCACGAACGTCCTACGGGACTAATATTACGTCAACTATAGATCGACTTATACAAAAACTACATATGCGAAATGTGTGATTGTGACCACTGTTGCTTGACCTAATACGCTAAGTATTACAAGTATGTAGTTATAACCTAAGTAAAATACTTAGGAACGGGACACGACATTGTAGGTCTCTAGAGCTTTGACTCGAACGTGAATGTTACCTAGAATAATTCTAGGCATGCGTAAGACCCATAGGGCAGCCAACAAATTAAGTGATGTACTCCATAACTAAAACTGTAACTGACTATCTAACTAACAAAGCTAACAGTGGAGTGTGAATGAATGTGATGATGTACCTTAATCCAGACAGTCACTGGCTGCTGGTCGCGCGTAGAGATCATTTGGGTTATCCCGTATCGGGTTTTCCCTAGTTAATCCTGATCGAGCCTAGATAGATCGTCAGGTGGAGTGTGCTACCGTTGGCACCAGGCCCTTGGCCACCTAAATAGACGCCTTTACAAAGGCAAAGTGAATAAGTCCCAGAGTCTTCGGATGATCAGGGCAGTGATCACCTTTGTGTGTACGTGGGACTACAGTCCAAGTGAGTATATTTCGAGTGATGTACCACGTGATGATGTTAACATACGATGAATGAGTTCTCAATGCCATTGTATTGTATGATGTATGACAGTAATGTGTATATCCATATATGACTGTTGGATTGGATGAATGATTATATAATCATGCATGTTGTTACAGTATCAATTATATCTGTAAAATGGTAATGCATGAAATCAATCTAATATCAAGACGGTTAAAAATGACAAGTGACCAATAAGGTCCAGATCCGGCATACTCAGCTTCTATCGCTGAGACTACACTTATTGTGCAGGTTGCTGAACACGTTGAAGCCGAAGTGCGGGACTGGGTAGTTAGGACGCGGTTGATTTTGGATTTACCGTTCATACCTCGTTATGTATTAAGTGGTTCCACTGCAAATGGGTTGTAAGATTTGGATTATGTTTAGATGCTCACAGTAGTTGTGGTTTTGATACTTAGACAGACATGTAGGTGGTATCTCGTTGTCACCGCGGATTGTATTTTTATGTTTAATTTTGTTAAGATGTTGTACTGCTACATCACTCGTATGGGTGAGTGGTGGCAAGTAACACCCATGTGAGTTCTGTTACTGTAATTCCTTCCGCTGTGAGACGCCTTTATTTCCTGTTCACGTGAGCGACTATTACGTATTTGTTATGAGGGATGTTACAGGCAATCTCTCCTCTCATAATCAGCATTCGAGAAGGAGGGAAATATTTTGCCAAAAATGAATTTGCTAACTCCGTCCAGGTAGCGATACTGTTGGGTGTCAATGAGTTGAACCATTCTGCAGCTCTGTCCCTCAGGGAGAATGGGAAGAGAGTCAATCTGTCAACCTCTTGTGAAGCTGGTGTAGAACAAGCTCCTACCAATCTCAGGAAAGTGGTGAGATGGACATTGGGATCTTCAGTGATTGTTTCGCTGAACTGAGGTGCATTCATGACCATAGTAACATAGTGTGTCTTGAACTTCCAGTGTTCTCATGCTGGTAACGCAGGAATTACTATTGGTAAAATAATCCCTTCGACGCTTGGGCGGGTATAGTCCCTCATGTGCCTCTCCGAATTCAAATTCTCCATATTGCTTCCTAAGGTGTTGTTTAGAATCTCTCCTTCAACTAGTAACTCAGAAACAATTTCCTCTGCTGGTGAATCTTTTAGGAACACCTCCTGCTCAATTGGAGGATCCAGCACTAACCATTTTCGAATTCTTCTTGTTACTCTGTCTATCTCTGGTTCAATTTCGAATTCAGGATTTCCTTCAGAACGAGTTTTAACCATAAACCAAAATCAGATAACTGACAGTGATGTAGTTGTAAAGAACAAAATAAAATAAAACAAGGATAAACTGAAAAGAAAAAAAAAACAACACATAATTTAAAAAAAAAAAAAAAATTAAACTAAGCAACTGTGCCTCCCGGTAACGGCGCCATTAACTTGTTGGGTAAAAACCTAACGGCAAGTATACCGGTCGATTATAGCAAGTTTTCCTAGAAGTGTCCCTCCAGGTTATCGAATCCAAGGGAGGCAGCGTTTTAGTTTAGTTTATTAATATTTAAGAACAAACTAATGAATCGGTTCACTCCAGTAACAGGGGGGTTTTGTTTGTTGAATTACAAAAGTACGAAACAAGAATGTAAATACGAGCAAAGGTAATAAATGCAAGACAGTGGGCAAAATAATGATGTTTTTGATTTAATAAAAAAAAGGAAAATTCCGGTTTACTAATCCTCCAAATAAAAAGGAAAATTCGGGTTTACTAATCCTCCAAATTCTTTGGTTCCTTTCTTAGTGCGTTTACCAAAATCCAGACTAAAATCCTAGATCAGAAATATTCCACGTTCGGTCTCCCGCTCGGTGAAATCTAATTAACAGTTAATAAATTTTAACTCTCGTTACAAATTTACTAATTGCTAACAGCTTTAAGAAAAATCCAGTTATTGATCAGTTAATATCCTAGAGGAATTACCATCTCTAAATTAACTGGTAATGTTCCTGTTGTCTATTATCTACCGCAGTTCTCACTTATAAGCATATAAACTGGTAAAATCAAGTAATTGGCCAAATCACAAGATTTATAAAAATAAATAAGGAACAACACTTTAATCTATTAAAATGGTAAATCACAAAGATAAAGGAACCTTGAATTTGGATTACATAGTAAACCGAAATTTATAAAAACTACTCAGCCATGGAAATGAAAATACTGTAAAAATATGTAAATAACATTAAAGAGGAAAAGAAGAAACTATGATTTAAGACTTTTTAATGGAGTCTTGGTGTGTGATCAGTGCTTTCTTCTGCTCCTTCTCCAGAAAAGATGGTGAAGTCTTCTACTGCTTTGTGCACTCCAGACCCCTGTGGATGTATGTAGGTGTATAATGAGGTGGATGATATGAATGGAACGTGATATATGAAATGGAAATGGATGGAGTGAGTGTGAATGGATGGAGTTGGGTGTGTTATCCTATCCAGAATTGTATGTCTAAAATATGTGAGAGTGAGTTCTATTTATAGGACTCATGGATGAGTACGTAGTAGCATGGTGTAGTGGATATGATGCTGGAATTTGTGAGTGGAAAGGAGAATGATCGTGAGGACAAGGGTGTACAATAATAGTACTGGAAAGGGATTAATGCTGGAAAGAGGGATTAGTGCTGTGAAGGGTGGAATGAAGTGGGCGGCAGTTTAAGACAAACTCAATCATGCTGGGAATATTATGGGACGGTAGTTTAATATGAAGATGTTCGCGCGCTGCTGATTGTCGTCGGATTCAACTACTTGGTCCGGGACTTCGGCCCTGGTTGAAGTCCCGGACCATTACTGAAAACAATTCGAGAATTCTGCTGTGATGTGGTCTGGGTCTTCATTCCTGCATCAAGTCCCGGACCATAAACGAATTTAATTCGAGATTTGAGTCACACTGTGGTCCAGGTCTTCACTCTTGCATCAACTCCCGGACCATAAATGAATTTAATTCGAGATTTGAGTCACATTGTGGTCCGGGACTTAGCTCCAGCATTAAGTCCCGAACCAAGCTTGAATTTAGGTCTAGGGTAAATTTCTTGACTCCATTTAGCTTGTTTGATTTGCCATGTGTTCCAACAATGATAGGAATGTGTTTCCTTAAGATTAAAAACCTAAAAAAGTACACAAATACCATAAAAGAAGACAATTACAACAAGAAACACAAAAATGCTCATAAGACAGGAATTTAGCCGTAAATGGTAACAAATTATGTATCAAAAGACCCTGTAGAAATAGGTAAATTCCTGACTTATCATAAACCTTCCTAAATCATCACTAACTTGTTACTCAATTTCTTACAACAATTCCTAACACTTATAACATTTTTCCTTAGATTTCTAAGTGGTATATTATGCCTACTACCTCAACTAACCAAAGTGTGTCTCACAACATTACCACTACTCCAAAGGCATTATTTCTCACAAACACCTCCTTTACACAATTCACTAAGATTTTTCCACAACTTCATACTTATTCCTTCACAAGGCATTTTACCTCTTTGTTACCAAGTTTTCACAAGACCTTACCACATCTCCACCATGACCTTAGTTGAAATACCCCAAACCTTAGTATGTTGTTTAAACATCTAAATATGGTATATAAGGACTAAAAAAAGTCTTAGAAACATTAGTAAACATTTTAAACCATAGAAAACACAAATAAATGCTTTAAGGTCAATAAGGGCTAAAATGTGCTCTAAGCTTGGGATAAGCTTGGTTAAGACCTAGTGAGCTTACCAAGACCTTATTTATATATTAATGAATATATTAAATCAATTACAAACAAAACCAAGCTGAAAACAAGTTAAAACACAAAATGTGCTTTAAGGAGTCTTAAAGCACGTTTTTGAAAATTGTCTTGTAAATGAGTTTTGAATGGCTAAATGTCCATCATTACTCTTTAATTAACATGTGTACTACTTAGTATCACATTAGGAAGTCTAATTCAATGGGAAATCAAAAATTTCACAACTATGTGCCTTGTTTTTGTGAATAGTAACCAAATTAATAACATATGTCAATATAAGTGTGAAAATTGGTCAACAAAGACTAAAAACCCTTAGTATATTATGGGGGCCGGTTTTCTTGGTGACTCACCACTCTAAAAAAAAAAAAATAAGCTAAGTAAAGTAATAAAGCAAATCACTATTTACTTTTACTTTAAATATCAAAAACTAGCTACTTATCTTCATTCTCTTCTTTCCCTCTTCATTTCCACGTCTCCAACCTCTCTTCTACTTCCTTCTTGCTCTCCATTCACGGTTTGCAGTAGTAGTACCAACACCAACACCAACTTCCATTGTCATTATCTCCTAGCTCACTTTGCCAAATCAAAAACAAAGACCACCATTCTCTTTGTCTTGCCAAGCTCTCCATTCCTATCCTTTCAAAACTCCAAGAGCTCCATTTTGGTGCCAAGCGGAATCTCCATGGGAGGAGCTTGAGCTCATCTTTTCACATATTATTGTCCTCCTTTGCTTCTAGGTAAGGAAACTCAAAGAAAAATAACATTTCCTTCGTTTGTATGTTGTCCAAAAAACACCACTAATGGTGCTCTTTACCTTGCTTGTTCTAGCTTCATTTGAATCTTCCAAGGGCTTGGTGGAGTCCTCTCTTGCTACATAACCATACTCTCTTTCATATCCAAGGTGAAACAATCATCTTAATGTTTTAAAACAATGTACAACCTAGGGTTTACAAGGAGATGAAGCATAAAGCTTGCGTACTCATTTTATCATTTGTATAATGTTTAGAAGTTGACAAGCAACTAGAGCCTTACCGATTTTTAAACAAGAAAGAAGTGTAAATATGTTAACCTAATGTAGCTTATAATGTCTTAGGAGAAATGAGCTTATATTGCTTATTAAAACTACTTAAGGAGCCAATGGTAAATGACTTAGAAAAATGCTCTCAAGGGCTTAGTAAAGGCATATGTATTGTTGGGTGTATTTGCAGGACAAAGGCAAATATATTGTGGAAATTCGGGGTTTAAGGTTTATGCTATTTAAGGGCCTAAGTGCCAAGCAATTTAAATTATGCACTATATTGTGATGTAGTGTTAAATGAGTGAAGTGAAGTTGTGTACAAGAATGTTCTTGATGGATTTTAGTGTTCTTGATTGTTTAATGATGAAAACAATGTGTTTTGGTTTAGTATGTTGTAGGAGAGTTCATGTCAAAATTTAGGTAATGTACAAGAAGTTCTAAGTGTTAAAACAAGATTTGGTGAACTAGGAAGTGTTAGAAATGTTTAGGTGTTTTACTAGAGGAGAAGTAATGTCTTAGGTGTTCTAAGAAATAAAAAGGACTTAGGCAATGTTTTAGAGGATTTAGAATGCAAATGAGAGTTTTGGGATTGTGTTTAGGACTTGTGCAATCTTAGTGGTTTAGGAAGACAAGATGCTGGGAGATGATTTTGTAGTGGTGAGAAAACATTTGGGAATAGTGGAAGTTATAGGTATGAAACACCACATAGAAACTTAGTGCAAAACATTACAAGTGTAAACCTATTTATAAGAATTTGTGTAATGCTTGAAGAGGATTTTGAGGAATGATTTAAGGGGTTTAATGGAGGTCTTAAGGTGTGTTTGAGGTGCTCAAATAAGGATAGAACATACTAGGATATGTGAGGTGAAGTTTGGAGTTAAATGGGCAATTAAAAACAAGGGTCTGGAGCAGACCGACCTTGGGGACCGGACCTGCAAGGTCGGTTGAGCCCAGTTTACCCTGCGAGAAAGGTTTCTGGAATGGACCGATCTGGGGACCGGACTTGCAAGGTCGGTCGGGCATGGATTTTTAGTACGGATTGAGTCTCTGGAATAGACCGACCTTGGGACCGGACTTACAAGGTCAGTCATGCCAAAATTTTGTACGTAAGTGAGTCTCGGGAATCGACCGATCTTGCGACCGGACTTGCCAAGATCGGTCGGGCCTGAATTTCCAAAGGAAAGGAACTTTCGGGAATAGACCGAACTTGTGACCGCACTTGCAAGGTCGGTCGGAGTAGAATTTTTGACGGTAATATGTTCTGCAATGGACCGACCTTGTGTAAGGTCGGTCAATAAGTTCGGTCGGACCAAAACTTAAAAAAAAAAAACAAACTAAGAGTGGCTTAAGTAGTTAACCCTAGGGGGTATGACGAAGGTAATCAAGGATTAGTTTGGGCATTAAACATGTCATAACCATGTAAAATGTTTAGTAAAATTCAAAGTTGAGTAAGTAAATTGACCAACGTTATTAATCATGTATAGGAGTGACCTACGGAGGAAAACAATCAAAGCAAGGACCAATGTATGTTTTCTTGCAGTCTATTGCCTACCGGTTAACCGTTGTGGGTTGTTTGTTTTTTGTGTGTTTATGGACCTTGTTGTAAGACTTAAGTCATGTAATGAGTTTACTGTTGTTATATATTATCATATTGTTAAGTGTGACTCTCTCTTCCCTTGTGTGTGTCTAACAAGACTTAACCAATTGTTTGTGATTTGTTATTGAGTTCGATGTTGAACTTCTAACAAGTGCTAACGGGGGAAGTGAGGAGTCCGGTCTGTTCCGGCCACGCGTGTGAGTATGGGGTCGTGTCACATCAGGTTCGTCCTCTCTGTATGTTATGGTTGTTTTCCAATTTGGTTTCCAACCTTCCCTTTAGCTTAACCAAGGCTATTATACTGACTCACGTCGGGCCACATGGGCATACTATATTTTGTTCGGTGTGCTTGGGTCACTATATCCGGGGCACCTTGTGTTAAGTTATCCGTTCGATCTAACAGGACGGTAACGCGTTATGTAACGAGCTTAGCATTGGTTTGCAACATTCTCTAGGCTCTCCATGGGATCTAATTGTGTTGGTTCGTTTCCTAAAAGGATTCGTTCTTGAATGTTATGTGTATTGTTGTTATGCAATAATCTTGTTGTGATATATGTGTTGTATGTTTAAAATGAATGTCATGTCACATGACAATTAGTTGCGCGTATCCCGGTAGCCGATGGGCTGCGCGTTAACCATACCAGTCAAGGGTTGCTGACCCCCTCGGGGGCTCCATATTTCTTTTTACTGCAGGATGAGGATCGATGAAGCGGAATGGCTATAGATCCTAGGTTGCAGGAACACTTTTGGTTATTTTTGGGTTGAGCCCGGGATACGCCTGTGCTCCCGTGGCGACATATTTTTTTGGTACCGTTGTAGTACAGTGACGGTCGTTGACAGTTCATAGTGACAGTTTGTGATGTATTTTTACAGCTATGGATGTAGTTACAAACTCGGTATTATGTTTATGCATTAAGAGTTATTAGTTCTATGCTCGGGAGTCTGATATCATCATACGTATTTATTCTGCCTTGTTGATCACGTGGGTGGTTAACGGCGTTGTAGCACCGAACCGCTTAGTTATTGTTTAGTTGTTAATTCCGCTGCGATTTCAAGTATTGTTAAGTGCGTAGTAGGGATGTTACAAAAAGTGGTATCAGAGCGAAGTATCGCTCTGATGGCTAAAATACCGAGCTTAGGAATATACCGAGTTAGGAAACCTAACCATAGTTACCTTAGTGAACAGTTATGAGAAGGTTAACCACTAACTAAGTGCGGAGATACCTTATTGTCGGGAAGATGTTACAACCGTTGGACCGATAATTGTGCAAGCACATGCTGATAAATGTTCGTGTGAATTCAATGTCAGGTAGACCACGAGGTCGAGGCCGCGGGCGCGGCATTGGTGATACTGGGAACCAGGGG
This sequence comes from Limonium bicolor, assembly GCA_023374045.1. Classification (NCBI taxonomy): domain Eukaryota; kingdom Viridiplantae; phylum Streptophyta; class Magnoliopsida; order Caryophyllales; family Plumbaginaceae; genus Limonium; species Limonium bicolor. Next base: position 147,381,232 of record CM041779.1, on the reverse strand, counting down.
GGAGAACCCTACGGCACAGGTCATGGTCGATGCTGTAGCGGCCGCCGTAGCCCAGATGGTCCCACAATTAGTAGCTGCAAATCAGTAGGGGCAACAGCCCGAAGTTCAACCACCACCGCCACCGCCGCGAGACCAACTGGGTCAAGGCGTTAGCAGATTTGAGACCCCGGTCATTCAATGGGGAGACCGATCCTAGTAAGCTGGAGGCGTACATCTCTGAGATGGAGACCGCTTTCGAGACCTTGGATGTTCCTGCTGGTGCCAAGGTTCGACTAGCCGCTTACTACTTGAAGGGATCGGCTCAGAGTTGGTGGAAGCTGGTAAGGGAGGGCAGAGTTGGTGATCCTACCTTCCAGTGGAGGGAGTACACGGCCCTGCTGCGAGCCAAGTACTACCCGATCCATGTGCAAGAGGCCAAGCGCCTAGAGCTCGACAACTTGAGGCAAGGGGATAAGATGACGGTGATGAGTACTACACCGCTTTCATGGACTTATCCATCTGCTGCCGGATCTGGGTTACTCGGACCGGATATTAGTGAACCGTTTCTATAACGGATTGAGCTACCGCCTACGCTACGGTATAGGGCCAAGCGGTATACTACCTTGGAGGTAATGAACTACAGTATGAAGTGAATAAGTGTGTACAGTGCGATAATGTAATTATGAGTTTGAATTACGGGGCATAACTAACACCCTAAATATAGGAGTGCTATCATGCCGCTGCAATTGTTGAGATCACCGTCCGTCTCAGGGACGAAGAGAATGCGCTTAAGCGCACGACCACGAGCGAGGGCCAAGGCACGCAAGGGCACAGGGGAGGAAAGAAGAAGAGCCATACCCCCAGTCCCAGAAAGGACAGCAATAGGGTGGCAAGGGCCAGGCCCAGACTACCACTGCTGAGGAGCCTCTGCAGCCCACCTATGCATATGCGGCCAAACCCTTACACTCTTACCCACCCAAGGGTAATTAATCAAATGCCAATACCGAATTCTAGTGTGTGTTGCTATTTTGTGAAGTATGTACTGAGTGTGTGATGTGTTAAGCAGCTAGCATGGGCTCTGGACCGGAGCGCCACTACTATTGTAAGTGGTGTAACGGAGACCACCCTGGCAAGGACTGCAAGGGCAATGATTTGCATTGCCAATACTGCAAAAAGATGGGGCACCACGACTACGAGTGCTGGCAGATCCCCAATAGCAGAAACTACAGGCCTAATGGGCAATGGAAGGGCAAGGCCACCGTGACCACCGATGGCCCGAAGACGGCGAATCAGCCTCCCCCAGACCAGAGGTACACAGAATCCCAGAAGGGGAAGGGGTCGGGATCCAGCAAGGCCGCCCTGAATGTAGTGGACCGGTCTGAGGCACCAGGGCCCTCTACTAGACCAGGTACCGCCTAAACTGTTGAATGAAATAAGTGATTGCATACCGCATTTCATGCATGTGTGTTAGTGAGTTTAAGTAAACAACCATGTAGGTAAACAGTTAAAGTATAATGTAAGGACACCTAATAGGTAATTTGAAAACTTAGGAACCTTCAATATTTGCTATCCAATCCCACCCACACCAAACCCTGAAGAGACCACCAACATCACCGACTTTCCAATGGAGCAATGTCAGGTCATCCAACCAGGTATGATACTCTTAAATGGATACCTAGCACCGGAAGCACAAATCCACATTACGACGATGCGACGAACTGGGAGCAGCACCGGAGGTTTCTATACACCCGAATACCCGAGCGGATCAAGAATGAAATTGAAGATGATGTGCATGGGTAAGGACTGGAACCCTTACACCAAGACATATCAAGAAGTGCGAGCTGAAGATGGAGCAACTGTACCGGTTATACCTGAGGAGTTCCTTCCGGTCGTTAACCACGCCGTGGGAATTGCTCAGCAAGTTGAATCAGATTCAATACCAAGTGTTAAAGCAGACTTATGTATTGTGAACTTCTACCAGAAAGGTGGACGGTTAGGGTTACACCAAGATAAGGACGAGTCACACGAGTCTCTAAGTAAGGGAGTACCCATGGTGTCTTGGTCCATTGGTGATACCGCAGTGTTTGTGTACGGCGAGCAGAAGCGTGCTGATCTCGCAAAGAAGTAGTACTGAAATCAGGAGATGTTAATTATGGGTGGGCAGTTAAGGATGCTATATCATGGCATCAAGAAGATCAAACTGAATACCGCACCATCAGCAGTGATCAATGCCACACACATGAAACCCGGACGTTTGAATTTGACCTTCAGACAGTTTTAAAGCCTTGTATAATCATGTAATGTGTTAAACCAGTGTATGTTAAGGATGTTGTATGTGTTAGTTATGTCAACAGTGTAAACCAACGTATGTTGTAAGAGAGCGTGTTAATGAATAAGTGGAGTTGTTCGAAGTATATCAGCCGTGTTATCACCAAATACTTATTAGTTTGCCAATGAATTAGGCTGTGCACTCGGAATGGGAGGTATACTGAGTGTCTGCAATGAGGCAGAAGCCGGCAGGAGCGGCACAATCCTCACCATTACCTTTCCAGTCAATGGCTTGGACGCTTCGATCTTGTTCGACTTCGGAGCCTCACATACATTTATTTCACTATCTTTTGCGAAGAGGCTGGGGTTAGACGGTGATGAGATGCCAGATTTTCTAGTCACTCTCCCGTCGAAAGAGTGGATCAGGTGTACCCGCTACCACCGAGATGTTGTTGTACGAATCAGAGATGAAGAGTTTCCGATCGACTTGATAGAGTTCGAGGGACTTGGTTTTGATGTGATTGTCGGGATGAACTGGTTGGAGCGGTACAAGGGCAGAATCTTGTGTGCCGAGCATTGTCTACTTCTTCGGAGTCCATCTGGGGTTACTATATCTTACCGCCAGAGGCCCAGGGAGCCTTCGACTCAGATCATCACCGCCATGGCTATGTATCGTGTTACGGCGAGGGAATGATGTATACCTCTGCTATGTCCAGGACATAGAGAGAGACCCAGAGTTTAGCCCAGATGTGCCGGTAGTGTCGGAGTTTCCTGATGTATTTCCTAAGGAACTGTCGGGCATGCCGCCAGCACGGGAGGTTGAGTTTGAGATTGATTTGGTTCCGGGCACCGGACCAATTGCGAGGAGCGCCCTATCGTATGGCTCCAGCAGAGATGACAGAGCTCAAGGAGCAGCTGAGAGACCTACTCGACAAGGGGTTTATCCGCCCTAGCATTTCACCATGGGGAGCGCCGGTCCTCTTCGCGAAGAAGAAGGATGGTAGCCTCCGCCTGTGTATTGACTATCGAGAGGTGAATGCAGTTAAGGTGAAGAACCGTTACCCTTTACCATGCATCACTGATTTATTTGATCAGTTGAAAGGGGATCAGTATTCTCCAAGATAGATCTACGATCCGGATACCATCAGATTGCCATCCGTGACAGTGACATTGAGAAGACCGCATTCAGAACCAGATATGGACACTATGAGTTTACGGTCATGCCGTTTGGTTTATCCAATGCACCAGCCAAGTTCATGGACTTAATGAACCGCTTGTTCCAAGATCAGTTGGACAAGTCAGTGGTAGTCTTCATCGACGATATACTTGTGTATTCGAAATCCAAGGGTGAGCACGAAAGCCACCTGAGAAGTGTGTTGCAAACATTGAGAAAGAATCAGTTGTATGCTAAATTTTCAAAGTGTGATTTTGGTTGAACCAAGTATCTTTCTTGGACATGTGATTTCTGAAGCTGGGATCGCTGTTGATCCGGCAAAGATAGATACAGTGCGCACCTGGCCTAGGCCGAAGACATTACCGATATCAGAGCTTCATCGGTCTGGCAGGATATTATAGGAGATTTGTGAAGGACTTCTCCAGTGTCTCGAAGCCGATGACTTCCTTGATGAAGAAGGATGCTCCATTCGAGTGGACAAATGACTGCGAGAGTTCATTCCAGAGTCTCAAGGATGCTCTGACATCTGCACCAGTCTGACCTTTACCAGACGGTCCAGATGGTTTTGAGGTCTATTGCGACGCATCAGGCAGAGGTATGGGTGTGTGTTGATGCAACACGGGAAGGTCGTAGCGTACGCCTCCCGACAGCTGAAGAAGCATGAAGAAAACTACCCTACCCACGACTTAGAATTGGGTGCCATTGTCTTCGCACTGAAGATATGGCGACATCACTTGTATGGGGTAAGTGTGACGATTTATTCTGACCACAAGAGTTTAAAATACTTCTTCACTCAGAAGGAGTTGAACATGAGACAAAGAAGGTGGGTCGAGTTTCTAAACGACTACGACATCAATCTGCAGTATAAAGAGGGTAAGGCAAATGTGGTAGCTGACGCACTGAGTCGCCGAGCACACTCTCTCCATTCGCTAGTCTCTCATACTAGCTTGGTTGAAGAGGTGCGGAGTGCTCAGATGACGGATCAGTATATGTTGGAGATCAGGCAGAAGCTTATTGATGGCACATTCGAGGGTCAGAAGTATGACTTCCGACTCCACGATGATGACCTGGTTGGGTTAATGGTCGACTGTGTATTCCGAGGAGTAGCGCTGAGCTGAAGAAGCGCATACTGAGTGAATCCCACTGTTCTACGACTTCGATTCACCCCGTAGCTTCAAAAAGTATAAGGGTATGAAACGTAATTTTTGGTGGACTGGAATGAAAAAGGATGTGAACGATTATGTGTTGAGGTGTCTCACTTGTCAGAAGGTCAAGTTTGAGTACCGACGGCCTGGTGGTATGGTACAGCCAATGCCAGTGCCTGAGTGGAAGTTCCATGACATTTCTATGGACTTCGTAGTAGGGACTTCCGCCTACAAGGGGAGGTCTGAATATGATTTGGGTTGTTGTTGACTGACTGACCAAGGTGGCCCGATTCATTCCGATGAAAGACACTTGGAAAGTGGCAAGACTTGCAGAGCTCTTTGATAGAGAGATTGTTCGGCACCATGGGGTACCGAAGACTATCGTGTCATAGGGATACCAGATTCCTTTCGAGGTATTGGAAATCCACACGGAAGCGCTTGGTACCGAGCTGAAGCTAAGTACAGCGTTCCACCCACAACAGATGGACAGAGTGAGCGCACATCCAGACACTTGAGGATATGCTACGTGCATGTGCACTTGACTTTCAGACCAGCTGGATTGACAAGTTACATCTGATCGAGTTTAGTTACAACAACAGTTACCATGCTTCGATCAAGATGTCTCCCTTCCAGGCATTATACGGTAGACCATGCCGCACGCCATTATGCTAGGATGAGTCGAGTGAGACGGTCATTATAGGACCAGAGTATCTGGAACAAGTTCAAGAAGAAGTATGCCAATCCGGGCTAACATAAAGTCAGCTCAGGATAGGCAGAAATCATACGCCGATGTGCGCAGACGTGACCTGGAGTTCCGTGGGCGATCAGGTATTTTTGAGAGTATCACCCATGAAGGGAGTGTTTCGTTTTGGCCAGAAAGGCAAGTTGAGCCCGAAATATGTGGGGCCATATGTTGTGACGGAGCGGATCGGCCCGGTAGCTTACAGACTTGATTTACCCGCCGAGCTGGGCAAGGTACATGATGTATTTCATGTGTCCCATTGAAGAAATATATGTCTCATCCGTCTCATGTACTTCAGCCTGAAAGGCTAACCTTAGAGCCGACCATGCGATCTGTGGAGACTCCGGTACGGAATCTAGATACTAAGACTCGAGACACTCGCCATATGTCTGTGAGACTGGTGAAGGTTCTCTGGTCTAACCAGGACGTTGAGGAGGCCACTTGGGAGCTGGAAGATAAGATGAAGGCGAAGTACCCGTCGTTTTTACTTCTTAGTATTTGTATGTATAGGGTACGGGGCGTACCCCTATTTAAGGGGGTAGAGCCGTTTCGGTTATGTGTGTACGACATGTATCTAAATACATTATTGTGATGTTGTTATATTGTTACCTTGTATGTTATAGACCGTTGTGTCTGAATGATGTTTTGTTGTATGGACCTTGTGTCCAGTGCTATGTAAGTATGTTGTTAATGTTGTTATGGAAGTATTGTTTATATGTATTCCCGTGTTCTAATATTTAGGATATGTGGAAGTATGAACTTTGGGGACAAAGTTCTTTTAAGGGGGGTAGATTGAAATACCCCAAACCTTAGTATGTTGTTTAAACATCTAAATATGGTATATAAGGACTAAAAAGAGTCTTAGAAACATTAGTAAACAATTTAAACCATAGAAACACAAATAAATGCTTTAAGGTCAATAAGGGCAAAAATGTGGTCTAAGCTTGGGATAAGCTTGGTTAAGACCTAGTGAGCTTACCAAGACCTTATTATATATTAATGAATATATTAAATCAATTACCAAAAAACCAAGCTTGAAAACAAGTTAAAACACAAAATGTGCTTTAAGGAGTCTTAAAGCACGTTTTGAAAAATTGTCTTGTAAATGAGTTTTGAATGGCTAAATGTCCATCATTACTCTTTAATTAACATGTGTACTACTTAGTATCACATTAGGAAGTCTAAGTCTATGGGAAATCAAAAATTTCACAACTATGTGCCTTGTTTTTGTGAATAGTAACCAAATTAACCAAATTTATAACATATGTCAATATAAGTGTGACAATTGGTCAACAAAGACTAAAATACCCCTTAGTATATTATGGGGGCCGGTTTTCTTGGTGACTCGCCACTTAAAACAAAAAAAAAAGCTAAGTAAAGTAATAAAGCAAATCACTATTTACTTTTACTTTAAATATCAAAACTAGCTACTTTTCTTCATTCTCTTCTTTCCCTCTTCATTTCCCACGTCTCCAACCTCTCTTCTACTCCTTCTTGCTCTCATTCATTGTTTTGCAGTAGTACCAACACCAACACACAACTTCCATTGTCATTATCTCCTAGCTCACTTTGCCAAATCAAAAACAAAGACCACCATTCTCTTTGTCTTGCCAAGCTCTCCATTCCTATCCTTTCAAAACTCCAAGAGCTCCATTTTGGTGCGAGAGGAATCTCCATGGGAGGAGCTTGAGCTCATCTTTTCACATATTATTGTTCTCCTTTGCTTCTAGTAAGGAAACTCAAAGAAAAATAACATTTCCTTCATGTTTGTATGTGTCGAAAAAAAACCACTAATGGTGCTCTTACCTTGCTTGTTCTAGCTCATTTGAATCTTACAAGGGCTTGGTGGAGTCCTCTCTTGCTACATAACAAACTCTCTTTCATATCCAAGGTGAAACAATCATCTTAATGTTTTACAAAATGTATAACCTAGGGTTTACAAGGAGATGAAGCATAAAGCTTGTGTAACTCATTTTATCATTTGTATAATGTTTAGAAGTTGACAAGCAACTAGAGCCTTACGATTTTTTAAACAAGAAAGAAGTGTAAATATGCTAACCTAAATAGCTTATAATGTCTTAGGAGAAATGAGCTTATATTGCTTATTAAAACTACTTAAGGAGCCAATGGTAAATGACTTAGAAAAATGCTCTCAAGGGCTTAGTAAAGGCATATGTATTGTTGGGTGTATTTACAGGACAAAGGCAAATATATTGTGGAAATTCAGTGTTTAAGGTTTATGCTATTTAAGGGCCTAAGTGCCAAGCAATTTAAATTATGCACTATATTGTGACGTAGTGTTAAATGAGTGAAGTTTGTGTACAAGAATGTTTTGATGGATTTTAGTGTTCTTGATTGTTTAATGATGAAAACAATGTGTTTTGGTTTAGTAAGTTCTAGGAGAGTTCATGTCAAAATTTAGGTAATGTACAAGAAGTTCTAAGTGTTAAAACAAGATTTGGTGAACTAGGAAGTGTTAGAAATGTTTAGGTGTTTTACTAGAGGGGAAGTAATGTCTTAGGTGTTCTAAGAAATAAAAAGGACTTAGGCAATGTTTTAGAGGATTTAGAATGCAAATGAGTGTTTTGGGATTGTGTTTAGGACTTGTGCAATCTTAGTGGTTTAGGAAGAAAAGATGCTTGGGAGATGATGTTGTAGTGGTGAGAAAACATTTGGGAATAGTGGAAGTTATAGGTATGAAACACCACATAGAAACTTAGTGGAAACATTACAAGTGTAAACCTTTTTATAAGAATTTGTGTAATGCTTGAGGAGGATTTTGAGGAATGATTTAAGGGGTTTAATGGAGGTCTTAAGGTGTGTTTGAGGTGCTCAAATAAGGTTAGAACATACTAGGATATATGAGGTGAAGTTTGGAGTTAATGGGCAATTAAAAACAAGGGTCTGGAGCAGACTGACCTTGGAGACCGGACCTGCAAGGTCGGTCGAGCCTAGTTTACCCTGCGAGAAATGGTTCTGGAATGGACCGACCTTGGGGACCGGACTTGCAAGGTCGGTCGGGCATGGATTTTAAGTACGGATTGAGTCTCTGGAATAGACCGACCTTGGGACCGGACTTACAAGGTCGGTCATGCCAAAATTTTGTACGTAAGTGAGTCTCGGGAATTGACCGATCTTGCGACCGGACTTGCCAAGATCGGTCGGGCCTGAATTCCAAAGGAAAGGAACTTTCGGGAATAGACCGAACTTGTGACCGAACTTGCAAGGTCGGTCGGAGTAGAATTTTTGACGGTAATATGTTCTGGAATGGACCAACCTTGTGTAAGGTCGGTCGGTAAGTTCGGTCGGACCAAAACTTGTAAAAAAAAACAAACTAAGAGTGGCTTAAGTAGTTAACCCTAGGGGTATGACGAAGGTAATCAAGGATTAGTTTGGGCATTAAAACATGTCTATAACCATGTAAAATGTTAGTAAAATCAAAGTTGAGTAAGTAAATTGACCGACATATTAATCATGTATAGGAGTGACCTACGGAGGAAAACAATCGAAGCAAGGACCAAGGTATGGTTTTCTTGCAGTCTGTTGCCTACCGGTTTACACCGGCTTGTGTGTTGTTTGTTTTTCTTGTGTTTATGACCTTGTAAGACTTAAGTCATGTAATGAGTTTACTGTTGTTATATATTATCGTATTGTTAAGTGTGACTCTCTCTTCCCTTGTGTGTGTCTAACAAGACTTAACCAATTGTTTGTGATTTGTTATTGAGTTCGATGTTGAACTTCTAAAAAGTGCTAATGGGGAAGTGAGGAGTCTGGTCTGTTCCGGCCACGCGTGTGTTGAGTATGGGGTCGATGTCATAACCGGTTCGATTCTCTCTGTATGTTATGGTTGTTTTCCAATTTGGTTTCCAACCTTCCCTTTAGCTTAACCAAGGCTACTTTACTGACTCACGTCGGGCCACAGGGGCATACTATGTTTTGTTCGGTGTGCTTGGGTCACTATATCCGGGGCACCTTGTGTTAAGTTATCCGTTCAATCTAACAGGACGGTAACGAGTTATGTAACGAGCTTAGCATGGGTTTGGCAACATTCTCTAGGCTCTCCATGGGATCTAATTGTGTTGGTTCGTTTCCTAAAAGGATTCGTTCTTGTATGTTATGTGTGATGTTGTTATGCAATAATCTTGTGTGATATATATGTTGTATGTTTAAAATGAATGCCATGTCATCATGACAATTAGTTGCGCGTATCCCGTAGCCGATGGGCTGCGCGTTAACCATACCAGCCAAGGGTTGCTGACCCCCTCGGGGGCTCCATATTTCTTTTACTGCAGGATGAGGATCGAGGAAGCGGAATGGCTATAGATCCTAGGTTGCAGGAATACTTTTGGTTATTTTTGGGGTTGAGCCCGGGATGCGCCTGTGCTCCCGTGGCGATATATTTTTGGTACCGTTGTAGTACAGTGACGGTCGTTGACAGTTCATAGTGACAGTTTGTGATGTACAGTTTACAGTTATGGATGTAGTTACAAACTCGGTATTAAGTTATGTATTAAGAGTTATTAGTTCTATGCTCGGGAGTCTGATCATCAGACCGGTACGCTTGTATTTATTCTGCCTTGTTGACCACGTGGGTGGTTAACGGCGTTGTAGCACCGAACCGTTTAGTTATTGTTTAGTTGTTAATTCCGCTGCGATTTCAAGTATTGTTAAGTGCGTAGTAGGGGTGTTACATTGGTGTATCTAGAAATCATCATTAGTTCTCTAAACCTCCAAGACTATGCCAAGGCATCTTAACACTTGAGAAACCTTAATTCACTTTCTTTCACTATCTCAAAACTTACAATTCCTAGTACCTTCTAGGTCATAAAATCTCATTAGAACACATAAACTCCTTTGTTAAAACTAAATTTTGCCATAGCTTTTGAAATACCCCGAACTTAAATATGGGATTAAAAATTTATCTAATACGTATTTAAAGGCTAAGGGTACCTAATTAATACTGGTAAGAAAAATAAATCCAAAGAAAAATAAAACGCTTAAAAAGCGGAAACGCTAAATAAGCGTTAAATAACCATAGGAGGTATGAGACCTCGGTTAGAGTATTATAGGGATTCTAAAGGTTTAATAAGACCTAAATAATGTATGGGAACAACTCCCGAAGAAAACGGATCCTTAAAACGGATCAAAGCCACTAACGAACCTTAAAGCACGTTTTTCGAGGTAACTCGGAAAACGTGTCTTTAAGCGGGTCAAATAGACTCGTAACATTTTGGTCAACTAAATAATCATTAATAAATATTAGTGAAGCTTTAAGACCAATAAAATCAATAAACGAGAGAGATTAGTAAACTGTCAAAAACGGGAAGTTGTGGAGAAGAAATATAAATAACACAAACTTATGTGTCCAACTTTGTAAATAAAATTTTACAAACCCTCATGGGCTGGGTGCTGTCCGATTTTCCTACTCACACACATACACACCCTATTCTCTTTTACTCACTAAGGACAAAGCAATTAAAAATCAAAAAGTAAACACTCACCTCACCCTCACACTCTCTCCTATTCTATTCTCTTCTCTCACGTAAAACCACTCACCCTCACACTCTTTTCTTCCTTTCTTCTTCCATGCGATTTCCATGGAGATTTGAAGCAACCACACAAAACCTCTCTTCTCTCCTCTTGTAACCCACTCAAACCTCTTCCAAAAATTATAATAATTACACCATTGTCTTCCTCTCCTCAAGAGCACACTTCCCTCTTTTCAAAATCCGGAAAAGAGCATTTTCATTTTTATGGGTATGTCCCATTTGGAGCTTCAAGACCACCATTAGAAGGCCCTCCTTCTCCTTGTTCTTTTAAGGTAAAAATATTCTAAAAAACTCCATCTTTTCTAGCCTCTAGGGCAAAACGAAAATGAAAACTAAAACCCTTGTTGCTCCTTGTATCCTAGCCGATTTTGGCATCTTGGTGGAGTTGGAAACCTTGTTCTTGAGCCACTCCAAGCTTCATTTACACCCTTGCAAGGTAATGAGAATTCTAAAACCCTAAAACCTACTTAAAGCTTAATAATAGCTAGGGTTAGTTTTTAGTGTATTGAAATGTGTATGTATATGGGTTGTAGAGTAGAGAATTTGTGTTTGCTAAACCGGTGGAGAAAGAGGAAAAGAAGAAGCAAGAGGAAGAAAAGAAATTAGAAGAGAAACAAGGTAAGGATACTCACCTTTGTGTAGTCTCGTGTATGTATGTGTAACAGATTTTAGAAGTTTGAAATGAGTAATGGAAATGGTATTGTGTAGTAATGTATTGTGCAGGAGAATCTAAGTGATTAAAACCTTTGAAAGACATGTAAATGTATTGAAACTTATTTGGTATTGGGTTGTTGAGTGCAGGAATTTTAGTAGTGTTTGTATTGGTAATTGTGTATGGGAGCTTGTATATTGATGTTGTGTATAACAGGTGAGATGATGTTAATGTGTGAGGAAACATTGTGGTGAGAGTGTATAAAATATAGGGGAGACGATGGCAAAATTTGCCTAGGATTATAACACTTAGTGAACTTGAAACTAGGTGGCTAATAGATGTTGTAACAGATTTTGATAGAGAAAGATAAAGGAGTAGATTTAGAGAGATAGATAATGTATTGTGATGTACTCGGAACTCTAGAGATGACACTAGAAGAGGTGGTAGAGAAGGGGAGAGTAAGTGTCAAAATCTGTATCAAAGAGGTATTAGATTGCATTGTGGAACTAAGAAGAAATAGTGTGCAAGATTTGGTAAAATGAATGATGGACTTGGGTATAGATGGTACAATGCTTGGAAATGAATTGGCTTGGTAAGAGGATGTATTTGGGATGCTAGGAGTGACATTGGTGGAGGAAGTATTGGATGTTAGAAGTTGGAACAAAAATCTGTAGCATTGAAGGATGCAAAACTGTTGTAAGTGTAGAAGGGAAGTGATGAAATTGTGTAAGTTGATTGATGGGTTTAGTAAAGAATTTGGTGGATGTACTAAGGAAATTTGGACGGCCTAGGTAGTGTTTAAGCATGTGGATTACATGTAAGAAGATTGGAGAAGCAATGGGTAAAGTATAGGACTGAAAACAGAAATAAAAATGCAAATACTGGGCCGGACCGAACTTGCGACCAGACTTGCAAGTTCGGTCGAGCCCAGAATTACAAAGACGGGAATGCTTCTGGAATGGACCGAACTTGCGACCGGACTTGCAAGTTCGTTCGGACCAGAAAAATTCTCCCGTCAGTAACCTTCTGGATGGACCGAACTTGCGACCGGACTTGCAAGTTCGGTCGGCCAGAAAAATTTCCGTCTTGTAAGTACTGGAATGGACGACCTTGCGACCGGACTTGCAAGGTCGGTCGGGCTAAAATTTTCCGTAAGTAACTCACTGGAATGGACCGACCTTGGGACCGGACTTGAAGGTCGGTCGGCCCTGAATTTTCACCCGATAACTGTACTTAGTCGCCTTAAGCGTGGCCGAAAAATTTAACCCTGGAATTTATGTATGGTCTACTTGTGACCGAACTTAAGGGGTAGTCGCAGTTCGGTCGGGCAAAACTTACAAAAAAAACTATAAGACTATGGTAGTATATGTATGTATGTATATGTATACCCACCTATACATACGTGCATATATATGTAAGTATACCATTGTTAAGCGATGAAAGTAAGTAATAAAAAAGTAAGTATAAGAATGCGAAGACTTAGTATTATGAGTTAGGAAGCGTAAGGGTAACCGAATCAAATTAATGATAGTTCGATTAATTGTTCGATTGTATGTAAATCATAGGATTTGATTTGTGAACACCGGAGGAACATTGGGATACAAGTACAACGGTGAAAGGTATGATTTCTTCATGCCCTGTATCCTAATCTGGTTACCCCGATTTGTGTGCTTATTTGACCACCTAATAAGATAAATGCACGAATCGGATTATATTGCACTTACTTGTGCTTGTTTACATTGTTCTCGATATTTGTCTTGAACAATAGTTTGTATAATTCATGAAATGTATGAATGATGATGATGTGTAATTGTACCTTCTAGTGTACTTGTATATTGTATTGTATTGGTATGGATGTGTATATGAATAATGTATTTGTGTATGTGGTTGGATGTTGACTTCTACTAATTCCTAACTACCTATTTTCTAACTTAATTGAGTAAATTGGAATGAGTAGAAGTCTGATATAGTTTCGGCCACGCGTGAGGATGAGGAGACACAAGAGGTTGGATCCGATTCCTGGTTCGTAAGCTGGTCCAGGCCCAAATCCCTTAAGTGGGTAGCATCCTGGATTAGTGAACCAAGTAAAGCCTGGGGTGGGACGGTGTAGTCCCTGCCCAGAGGCCATACCGGCTTAACATGAGTAAGAGTAAGCAAGCAGGTATGTATGAGTATGAGTATGAGTATGTATGCGTATGTATGGAGTAACGAGTATAAGAGTAATCTCCACCCGATTAACCCGGGTAGACCAATGAAGCTAACAAGAACTGTACTTGTGTATGTAATGAGTATGTGTATTCGGAAGAAGGTAAGTATGTATTGGATGGTTAATTGTATCCCCTGTACGTAATGAAGTGTATGTATGTATGCTTGCGTTAGTATTCTTGTATTGTGTATAAGAGCATGTATGCATGTGTGTTTGTATGAAAATGAACTGCATGTATTCGACCAAGTGGTCGGCGTACCTCACTAGTACGCGGGGTATGCGGTTATCATACGCAGCGAAAGCTGACCCCCTAGGGGAACGTTTTTAGTGTGCAGGTACCGAAGCGAATATGGTCAAGATAAGAGACCGGAGGCACACCCTTGTAATTAGAAGCAAGTAGTTTGTGAGGAATGGGTAGTAAGTAGTCTCTTAGTGAGTATGTATGAACTTGGAAGGAGCATTGTAACTGTATCGGGAACCTAGTAACTCGGTTATGTATTTGTATTGTATGGTTTACGAAGGAGTAAAGTATTGAATGGAACCTTGTAGTATTCGTTTGATGAATGGAGTATGTGTGTGGAAGTGTAGTACTCGGGATTCCGGTCCATCAGACCGATGCTGTAAGCAGTAGTAGTAGCCTTGTTAGCCACGTGGGTGGTAACGGCATTGTATCACCCATTGTATGTAAGTAAGTATCCGCTGAGTGTATCTGACGTGTAAGGAGATTGGACGGTAAGATGTATTAATGGTAGGGTATTACAGAAAGTGGTATCAGAGCGAAGTATCGCTCTGATGACTGGAAATACGAGCTTAGGAATACCGAGTTAGGAATTGAGCTTAGGGCTAAGGCTGAGTGATAGCATTAGAGATATGCTAGTTAGGAACTACCGGGAGTACCGGATACCTACAATACCAGTCCCGCCCGCGCAAACCCCACTATATAACTGGGAAAGGACGCCAGAGAGAAGAAAAGCCTTCTCATACTCGGGGAAAACCGATCTGGCAGTTGTGAAGCAATCACACGATAAACAAGAACCGACATATGGAAGATTCCAGGACTGGAAGTCCGGAGATGGGTCCCGGTGAAACACAACACCGCACGTGATAGCGGTAGGTGAACACTCAAACCACGAGGAGGCTCAACTTACAACAGCATGGGGCGACGTGCTTAGCAGTCGCGAAGCCTAGCTAGTCAACCAACAGCAAGAAAGAAGCACTAACCGTGCAACGGAATGGAAAAGGGAGCAGTAACGGAACCCGAGACACAAGTCTACGGAATAGTAATACTTGAATAATACCACCAACGGTATGCTAGCCGACTAAGGACATAGTCGGAAGCGGTTAACTCCAAAACTATAATGCCATTAAGGTTGCAGTACCTGGCCATATAGCTCAGACAATTACAGGAACGACCATGAGATATAACCCAATAGGACTACAAGCGTAGTACCTAAACAAGGAAGGCTTAGTAACCACCACAGATGTTGGGAACGAGCCACAAGGAACGACATAAACCAAATAGAGTGGGAATCTCCAAGGATTGGAGAAGTACCCAGATCTACGATAGCCATGTCTAGACCACAAGAAGCTACCTAAGAATCGAGCATCCCAACCATAGATCAATAAGATCAAGGGAAGAGTCAACAAGACTACCAAACGCAAGCAGAAACCCCACCAAGATTGGTATAGGCTTACCCAAAAACACCAGTACCACGCACTTGCCACGGCAAGTGCAGTAAGGACAGAGATACGTAAAGAAACTCTAACACACCACGGGTACATAATAATGTACCATGACTACAATGAAACAACCACAAGATCACACATCCTAACAACCAAACGTATGAAACCTTGGGAAGGCTTAACGGCCGACTACTGTACTTACCAGTCAGCGAGAGGCTAGACTTGGTCAAGACCTCAAACATGCTATGCCATGAGAGATTTCTTATAACACCGAACCATTGTTTTTTAAAACCCCAAATTTTCCTTTCAAAACCACAAACTTCTGTAAAAACCTTGGATTTAAACAAAAAACCGAACCAACATAATTACGATGAGTATCATAGAATGATACAAGAGGAGTTGACAATAGAATACTTCACCTAGGCGTGTGACGAACACTACGAGTGTACCCGATAAGGGATGTGGACAACCGCACTCGGAAGGAGCTTGCGGGGCCCGACATATAGTGGGTAAGTGGTAACGTATCAATATGGTACCCCACGTATGTATACATGTAGTGTACGACACACAGGAAGTAGTCAACTCCATTCTACGGACCATGAGTGAGTTCAAACCAGAACAGCTGGACACCTCAGACGACCAGGTATCAAGGAACTCAGAGAATCCATCTAAAGATAAGGAAGAAGACTGGAAAGTGCAAAAAGCACAGACTAGTATATATAGACATTGGACATGTCTCGAGGACACCAAACAAATACGTGATAGCGGAAGGTATACCCAGCCCAAACACAGTAAGGCAGTTGCCTAACATGAACACCACATGCTCAGCAAACGGGACAGAACTCCCAAGGGCAATCACAAGATACTACGAAGCATAATCCATCATGGAGAGGAATATAAACCTAGTCAAGAATACTAGGAGCAAGTGTAAACAGTCTAACCAAGAACGGGAGACGTTATAACCAAAAAGGGACGACTCAAGTACAATACCATCAGACGGTATAGAGGACAACACATGTTATAAACATTAGCCGGAGGTAACCGACACAGCTAACAACACCCAGGAGCAATCCTTGAGTGTGACTGGACTAACAACAGTCAAACAAAGCGTCAAGACAAGAATACAGGAGATGGAACGAGCACTCGGTAAGACACCGAAGGGATTTACTTGACAGGAAATACCCTAGTCTACAAAGGCACTGATCAGCACCAGATTGCCTAAGAGTCTCCTATGAACGGAAGCGTGATGCCACGACTTACCATGGAGCCAAATAATACCTCCAACCTATTGATGGTATACATGGAGTGGAAACATGTATAAGCAGCTTGCAAAGAGCATAGCTTGCAGCAATATGGTTCTAAAGCCATAAACTAGATGCGTTGTGTAACCCTAAACGGTTGCAAAACCCACACCATTACTAACAAGACTTGCAAGAAATATTGCCTCACACGACAAGAAATCAACAACTGGACCGTAAATTCAAACCCAACATCCTGAGTGGCTTGGAGTAATGGCCAACTCAATGTCATTGTCACTAGAAATCAGTCTAGTATACAGTCGACAAGCTTTTAATTACCTTCATGCCTTCTGTAGCAATGGTAGCACAGAGGCATAAGAATCATGATAATGCCAACATTGGCCTAGTCCACACTTGGACTCTACGAGAAACCCAAGGGAAGGAACCCTCGTTAACCAAAGACCACCATTGCAGTGATGATGCGAACCTTAGAAAAGGCTTCCATCTACTATAACAATAAAACTATGCAATAGACATTGCCAAGGGGCGATGGAATATGGAAATGGGATTTCCAAACCATTACGACTTAAGAGTAAGCATACTATATATGCACCCAAGAATGTGCTGAACCATTGTATAAATACCAACATGATAAACCTCGTCACGAGACTTATGAGTGGATGCATCCCCCTCAACAAGAACTTTCATTTATTAGTAATAGAATACTCTCAATTGGAGAACGGGACCAGAAAACCCTTGAAGTTTCTTGGGATGTCCCGGTGATATGCATACAAGTGAAACTACACAGCTAGAGCCTATAACCAATGCTCAGCACTGGAAGACAATAATTGTCAAACAATCTATGTGAATACACATTGAACACCACGAATGACTAACGCTCGAGAGAGCTTATGACCCGATGAGTTATCTCATCCTTGGTCAACCAAGATACTTGGCAAATTGTATCACAAATGATGACGGAATAAGAGGTAAGCTAACCTACACATGAAACCTAAAATAGAAGAACATCTCCACATTGGGAAGATATCAATATTGTGGTATGCCACGACAACCGTCATACACATGAACATTGGAAACCCCAGGGTATACATACCATAAGGGAATGGTGCCAATGACAATGGCAATGAGTAAAGAGAAACTATCACAGTACCAGAAACAGTAAAAACGATGTTGTATAATGAGTAAGAATACGGTGCGCAACAAGCGACCGATAGGAGGAAGTAGCAGACAATGACACGGAGTATAAGTACGAGATGACAGGCAGAAATATTCTTTCTTATCACATAAGTGACTTACTGTCAAGCGTTTACGCCTCTGCACTCTGTATGACTGAGTGTTTTGGTATTGCACTTGTGCAGCTAATGGGATATTATGATGGCTAGGGATATGGAGAATGTAAACCGTAGTAAACCCTTCTTTTCACCAACAGACATGGCACAAGCCAATTAAGCAAGTTTAGCAACAAACCGTGCGGCTTAAGGCCAAAGAAGCACGAAGAGTGCGAAACACACTAACAATCACAGATGTGAATTCCAATGGAATAAAAGGTGAAAGGAGACTTAAGAAAGTCATTAGGACCGACGCATATCAATGCAAGGTCATACAAGTAAAGGACACTTGTACCGAACCAGAAGAACTGGTATGACTTGGAAACTAGTGACAACAGGAAGCACTACAACTGAGTAGTGACTTAACCTCGCCCGACAATAAGTCGGAAGAGCTTAGCGAATGATCGTGGAAGTACAAATAGTGGTATACTAGATTGCTAGAGAGCTGGTTATAAACCTACAACTCATTGAGTTCAAACACGGTAAAAGAATACCACATTTGTTTAGTAAACCTTATTCCCATAATAGACAGATAAGAAGGTGATGTATATCACATTAATGATAACAAGAAGGGTAAGTAACCCAAGCTATCAGGGTCACGCAGCAGAAGCTAGTGGGCCCTAGCTAGGAGATTAATATACCTAGTAAGTATAGAAAAATGGCTATTAATGCCTTGAAGCCGATTAAGCTAGAACCGAATTACATATGAGTTAAATAAACTCATATAGGAACTCTTGGTGCAAAGACTAAACCATTGGTATGGTTAAGACTTTTGACCAGAGCATACTCTATAGTATACCGTAGTGAAGCTAAATGCTTCAGTTTGCCCAAACTGATTAAACCAATGTTTAATAATAATATATGGTAGATTACGTGGGCGTAATCCCTTTTAAGGGGGGTAGGGCGAAAACCGCTTAATGTAAGTTTTGTGAATAAAACACATAAACCATGATGCGCATAGCACAAATGAGAACCAAATTAATGATTGATACTATGTTAAATAAACATAAGTACTCATTCATATTGTAATTATGGTAATTAGGCATTAGACATGCAAATACCATAGGAGGAGTATACCCATCTTGTAACACCAATGTAAGAGTATTAGTAAAAGAAAAGTAATTAGTAGTGGACGGAGCTCCACAAGTATTGTAACCTTTGAAGAAGTAGTACGAAATGAATGAGGATAGTAGATGAATGAAGTTTATGAGTAGTGGAATCGTAAGTAAAATATTTGAAATAATTGAAGTCAACTAAATCTTATAAATGTAGTATTCCTTAGTTAGAATATAGGAGATGATGGTGAGTAATGGATGGAAGTAGTGAAGGTTGATGAAATGAGCATTAGGATTGAACCATGGAGTAAAGCATTTGGGAAGTAGAGTGAGGATGATGATGGACTGATTCATCCTTTGGAGATGTATGAATTCGTAATCACGACTAGAAAGAGTAAAAAATAGAAAATGAAAACAATTAAACTATTTGTTGGTTGAACCTGATGTGGGAAGTCGAACTTGATCCTGATCAGATCAAGGGAAACCGAACACAAATTGGGGTGGAAAGATAGTTCAACACTGATGCTGATCACATCAGGGTCGAATGATTCTTGAAGCCCCCCTCAAGTGGTCACAAGAATCGCACATAGGATAGAAGTAATGAATATAAATTGGAATATGGAGTTGTATGTTTTAGAAATTTTAATTGGTAGTGGTGGAAGGATTTCTTTTGGTATGGAGAATGAGGATGTGTTAGAAGTGAGTACCAAAGAAGATAGTAAGGTAGTATGTGGTATTATTCCAAGGGCGGCGGGACATAGAGGAGTCCCGTGTCTAGATGACCTGAGTGCCTACGGGATTGGAATGTGTATTGCATTGCTTTGGGAATAGCCTTGCATTGTATGTATGTATAAATTGGTAATGAGGAACCGGATGGTCGGTAGTGATGCGGATTGGAGTAACTATAGTACATTGGTGTGGTATGGTATGTAGAGACCCTGAGAAATGAACTTGGGAATTTAAGGAGGAAGAAGGTATGGCTTTGGTATTAGACACGTAAGAATAAGTAAGCATTGTAAACCCATAACCTCGAACAACTTTGAGGACAAAGTTCCTAGGGGGGTAGATTGAAATACCCCGAACTTAAATATAGGGATTAAAAATTTATCTAATACGTATTTAAGGGCCTAAGGGTACCTAATTAATACTGGTAAGGAAAAATAAATCCAAAAGAATAAATAAACGCTTAAAAAGCGGAAACGCTAAATAAGCGTTAAATAACCATAGGAAGTATGAGACCTCGGTTAGAGTATTATAGGGATTCTAAAGGTTTAATAAGACCTAAATAATGTATGGGAACAACTCCCAAAGAAAACGGATCCTTAAAACGGATCAAAACCACTAACGAACCTTAAAGCGCGTTTTTCGAGGTAACCGGGAAAACGTGTCTTTAAGCGGGTCAATAGACTCGTAACAATTTTGGTCAACTAAATAATCATTAATAAATATTAGTGAAGCTTTAAGACCAATAAAATCAATAAAACGAGAGATTAGTAAAAACTGTCAAAAACGGGAAGTTGTGGGGAAGAATATAAATAACACAAACTTATGTGTCCAACTTGTAAATAAAATTTACAAAACCTCATAACGATTTTACTAACAATCACTATTCTCCTATTTATACTCACACACACACACACACACACCCTATTCTTTTTACTCACTATGGACCAAAGCAATTAAAAATCAAAAAGTAAACACTCACCTCACCCTCACCCTCTCTCCCTATTCTATTCTCTCTCACGTAATACCACTCACCCTCACACTCTTTTCTTCCTTTCTTCTTCCATGCGATTTCCATGGAGATTTGAAGCAACCACAAAAAACCTCTCTTCTCTCCTCTTCTAACCCACTCAAACCTCTTCCAAAAATTATAAAAATTACACCATTGTTCCTCTCCTCAAGAGCAACACTTCCCTCTTTTCAAAATCCGGAAAAGAGAATTTTAATTTTATGGTATGTCCCATTTGGAGCTTCAAGACCACCATTAGAAGGCCCTCCTTCTCCTTGTTCTTTTAAGGTAAAAATATTCCTAAAAAACTCCATCTTTTCTAGCCTCAAGGGCAAAACGAAAATGAAAACTAAAACCCTTGTTGCTCCTTGTATCCTAGCCGATTTTGGAATCTTGGTGGAGTTGGAAACCTTGTTCTTGAGCTACTCCAAGCTTCTTTACACCCTTGCAAGGTAATGAGAATTCTAAACCCTAAAACCTACTTAAAGCTTAATAATAGCTAGGGTTAGTTTTTAGTGTATTGAAATGTGTATGTATATGGGTTGTAGAGTAGAAAATTTGTGTTTGCTAACCAGTGGAGAAAGAGGAAAAGAAGAAGCAAGAGGAAGAAAAGAAATTAGAAGAGAAACAAGGTAAGGATACTCACCTTTGTGTAGTCTCGTGTATGTATGTGTAACAGATTTTAGAAGTTTGAAATGAGTAATGGAAATGGTATTGTGTAGTAATGTATTGTGCAGGAGAATCTAAGTGCTTAAAACCGTTGAAAGACATGTAAAATGTATTGAAACTTAGTTGGGTATTGGGTTGTTGAGTGCAGGAATTTTTAGTAGTGTTAGTATTGGTAATTGTGTATGGGAGCTTGTATATTGATGTTGTGTATAAACAGGTGAGATGATGTTAATGTGTGAGGAAACTTTGTGGTGAGAGTGTATAAATATAGGGGAGACGATGGCAAAATTTGCCTAGGATTATAACACTTAGTGAACTAGAAACTAGGTGGCTAATAGATGTTGTAACAGATTTTGATAGAGAAAGATAAAGGAGTAGATTTGGAGAGATAGATAATGTATTGTGATGTACTCGGAACTCTAGAGATGACACTAGAAGAGGTGGTTAGAGAAGGGGAGAGTAAGTGTCAAAATCTGTAGCAAAGAGGTATTAGATTGCATTGTGGAACTAAGAAGAAATAGTGTGCAAGATTTGGTAAAATGAATGATGGACTTGGGTATATATGGTACAATTGCTTGGAAATGAATTGGCTTGGTAAGAGGAGGTATTTGGGATGCTAGGAGTGACATTGGTGGAGGAAGTATTGGATGTTAGAAGTTGGAACAAAAATCTGTAGCATTGAAGGATGCAAAACTGTTGTAAGTGTAGAAAGGAAGTGATGAAATTGTGTAAGTTGATTGATGGGTTTAGTAAAGAATTTGGTGGATGTACTAAGGAAATTTGGACGGCCTAGGTAGTGTTTAAGCATGTGGGATTACATGTAAGAAGATTGGAGAAGCAATGGGTAAAGTATAGGACTGAAAACAGAAATAAAAATGCAAATACTGGGCCGGACCGAACTTGCGACCGGACTTGCAAGTTCGGTCGAGCCCAGAATTACAAAGACGGGAATGCCTCTGGAATGGACCGAACTTGCGACCGGACTTGCAAGTTCGGTCGGACCAGAAAAATTCTCCCGTCAGTAACCTTCTGGAATGGACCGAACTTGCGACCGGACTTGCAAGTTCGATCGGCCAGAAAAATTTCCGTGTTGTAAGTTACTGGAATGGACCGACCTTGCGACCGGACTTGCAAGGTCGGTCGGGCTAAAATTTTCCGTTAAGTAACTCACTGGAATGGACCGACCTTGGGACCGGACTTGAAAGGTCGGTCGGCCCTGGAATTTTCACCCGATGTAGCCTACTGACTTGGACCGAACTTGCAAGGTCGGTCACAAGTTCGGTCGGGTCAAAACTTACAAAAAAAAAATCTATAAGACTATGGTTAGTATATGTATGTATATATATGTATACCCACCTATACATACGTGCATATATATGTAAGTATACCATTGTTAAGCGATGAAAAGTAAGTAAATAAAAAGTAAGTATAAGAATGCGAAGACTTAGTAAGTATGAGTTAGGAAGCGTAAGGGTAACCGAATCAAATTAATGATAGTTCGATTAATTGTTCGATTGTATGTAAATCATAGGATTTGATTTGTGAACACCGGAGGAACATTGGGATACAAGTACAACGGTGAAAGGTCTGATTTCTTCATGCCCTGTATCCTAATCTTGTTACCCCGATTTGTGTGCTTATTTGACCACCTAATAAGATAAATGCACGAATCGGATTATATTGCACTTACTTGTGCTTGTTTACATTGTTCTCGAAATTTGTCTTGAACAATAGTTTGTATAATTCATGAAATGTATGAATGATGATGATGTGTAATTGTACCTTGTAGTGTACTTGTATATTGTATTGTATTGGTATGGATGTGTATATGAATAATGTATTTGTGTATGTGGTTGGATGTTGACTTCTACTAATTCCTAACTACCTAACTTCTAACTTAAGTGAGTAAATTGGAATGAGTAGAAGTCCGATATAGTTTCGGCCACGCGTGAGGATGAGGAGACACAAGAGGTTGGATCCGATTCCTGGTTCGTAAGCTGGTCCACGGCCCAAATCCCTTAAGTGGGTAGCATCCTGGATTAGTGAACCAAGTAAAGCCTGGTGGTGGGACGGTGTAGTCCCTGCCCAGAGGCCATACCGGCTTAACATGAGTAAGAGAAAGCAAGCAGGTATGTATGAGTATGAGTATGAGTATGTATGCGTATGTATGGAGTAACGAGTATAAGAGTAATCTCCACCCGATTAACCCGGGTGGACCATTGAAGCTAACAAGAACTGTACTTGTGTATGTAATGAGTATGTGTATTCGGAAGAAGGTAAGTATGTATTGGATGGTTATATTGTATCCCCTGTACGTAATGAAGTGTATGTATGTATGCTTGCGTAAGTATTCTTGTATTGGCATGTGTGTTTGTATGAAAATGAACTGCATGTATTCGACCAAGTGGTCGGCGTACCCTTACTAGTACGCGGGGTATGCGGTTATCATGTGCAGCGAAAGCTGACCCCCTAAGGGGAACGTTTTTAGTGTGCAGGTACCGAAGCGAATATGGACAAGATAAGAGACCGGAGGCACACCCTTGTAATTAGAAGCAAGTAGTTTGTGAGGAACGGGTAGTAAGTAGTCTCTTAGTGAGTATGTATGAACTTGGAAGGAGCATTGTAACTGTATCGGGAACCTAGTAAACTCGGTTATGTATTTTGTATTGTATGGTTTACGAAGGAGTAAAGTATTGAATGGAACCTTGTAGTATTCGTTTGATGAATGGAGTATGTGTTGTGGAAGTGTAGTACTCGGGATTTCGGTCCATCAGACCGATGCTGTAAGCAGTAGTAGTCGCCTTGTTAGCCACGTGGGTGGTTAACGGCATTGTATCACCCATTGTATGTAAGTAAGTATCCGCTGCGTGTATCTGACGTGTCAGGAGATTGCACGGTAAGCATGTATTAATGGTAGGGGTGTTACACTTCTCTTGTATCACCTTACACCAAAACATATAGTTTTCCACTTTTATACAATCAAGAACACTCAATCTCTTAATACACCTCCTTACACACAAACATATGGTTTTTCATTCCTTTAACCACCAAAGACACTCATCTTCACAAGAAATGTTCTTTACACACAACTAAACCTTTAAACTACACTACATCACAATACAGTGCATAAACTTAAATTGCTTGGCACTTAGGCCCTTAAATTGCATTAACCTTAAACACTTAATTTCCACATTTAAATGCCTTCAACCTGCAATTACACACAACAATGCTCCCATGTCCTTTTAGTCCACCTTGTGGATAGTTTTCTAGCTCATTTCCCATTGGCTCTTTAGGTTATTTATTAAGCAAATATAGCTCAATTCCCTAGTACACAAAACTACATTAAGAGAGGTCATTTACCTCTTCTCTTCAAGATTTTTCTCACTTGTTTTCTCTTGTACTTTCTTGATTGAAAACCGGCAAGGAGCTTTTATCACTTTTCAATCTTCTAACCAATGCACATATAGGGGTAATGAGCATTAAGCTTCATATTTAAACTCAATAATAAACCCTAGATTACATAAGTTTCTTAAAACACCAAAATTGATGTTTACCTTTGGAATTCGAAAGAGAGCTTGATTAAGAAGCAAGAGACGACTCTTCCTAGTCCTTTGAATATTGAATCAAGCTAGATGTAGAGCAAGATAATGTACAATTAATAGGTGAAATTTCGGCTATACACAAAAATGAAGGGAAACATGGTTTTTCTTTGATTTTCCTTACCTTGAAGCAAAGGAGATTGACAAGACATGAAAATATGAGCTCAAGCTCCTTCAATGAAGATTCTTCATGGCACCAAAATGGAGTTCTTGAAGATTTTAAAAGATAGGAATGAAGAGCTTGGTCTAACTAAGATAAAGGTAGTCTTGAAATTGATTTTGGAGCATGGAGCCATGAGTTACAAGTAAAAAAAGATGAAGAATGCGGTGCTACAGTAGGAGAACGGTTTTTTCTTGGGAGGATGTAGGTAGGTGATGGTGGGGGCAAGGAAAGATGAAGGAAAAGTGAGGGGAGAGGTAAAGTTTGGAGATATTTATGTTTTAAGGCAAAAAGTAACTTTTACTTTAGTTTCCCCCTCTTTATTTACTTGGCTGCCAATGGTGATGACTCACCATGTCTAAAAAACGTCCCCCTCCTATTAGATAACATATATAGGGCCTTGTTTGACCAGTTAGCTAATTAAAGTTGACTAAAGCCAAAACTAGCACTATTTGAACACTATTCACTAATTAGTGCAAATTTTGGTTTCCCATTGATTTAGGCTTCCTAATGTGATACTAAGTAGTACACATATTGATTAAAGAGTAATGATGGGCATCTAGCCACTCAAAACCCATTTCTAAGACAATTTTTTAAAAATGTGCTTTAAGGCTCCTTAAAGCACATTTTGTGTTTAAACTTGTTTTCAAGCTTGGTTTTCTTCAGTAATTGATTTAACACGTTATATAGCATGTTGATAGGGTCTAGGAATGACCTTTAGGTCTTATACAAGGTTACACCAAGTCTAGGGCAAGTATTTGCTTAAATTGACTTTATGGTGTTTTCTTGAGTTTTCTTTGGTTTTAATTGTCTACCTATGTTTCTTAAGGACTTAATTAGTCATATTAAATCATAATTACATATTATTAAGTCTTGGTAGGCGCTTTGGGTCCTAACCAAGTTCATTCCAAGCTTAGAGCATGTTTTTGCTCAAACTGTCTTAGTAGTACTTTATTGTGTTTACTATGGATTAATTTACTTAATAGCATTTCTAAGGCACTTTTTAGACTTTATAAACCATAGTCTAATATTTAAACAACATATCAAGGTTTGGGGTATTTCAATCTACCGCCCTTAAAAGAACTTCGTCCTCGAAGTTCACAGTTTCCCTTGTATCCTTCCATAGAATCCGTGTATTACTTACACGATAAAACTTCCATAACCAAACATACCTTCACATAACAAACATAACCACATCCATAACATACCATACTTTGCATAACAACCTCGGACTCAAAGGCCCGGGTAACATAACCATGTTTGTATCCACATATAAACCCTCAGACTCTCAGGGTTGGGTAACATAACCAATTCAGAACCCAACCACATTAGGACTCAAGGTCAAAATAATATTTATTACGCATTCCACACAACATGTGTTAGCATGTATTGCAACCGAAAATACCTTTTATACACACTGTTACCCCACAGATTCCTTTGGGAGAGAAAAACAATCACTTAATCTTTAACATATATACTTCCCATGTCACCGGTCCGAAGACAAAAGCTCATACGTCCTCAGTTCGTCAGCAAGTACTACAAAAATATTGTTTGTAAGGTTAAGTAGGAGAACTTTCTCTAATTAAAGTGTCAATCGAAGGTTTTGAAAATACCAATTGAAAATCCTTTTAAAAACGCATACAACTCCAAGTCCAACTTATGCTCTTTGCTTCTTTTCTTAGCGTGGTTATTTGTGACCACTTATAGGGAGCTTCAAGAATCATCCAACCCTGATGTGATCAGCATCAGTGTTGAACTATCCTTCCACCCTAATTTGTGTTTGGCTTATCTTGATCACATGCAAATCAAGTTCCACCTCCCACTCCATTTTCAAGCATCACATAATACACTCACTTCCAATTTTCTATCTTTTTTTTTGTCATTCTAGTCATAATCATTACATCTTCAAAGGATAGAACTCCGCCTATCGGTTATCTCCATTCACTTTTAATCAAGTTACCTAGGGAATCTAATTCTTACTAGGTTCTATGTCAGTTTCATACCCCTTCATAAATCCCAATATTGTATATATATATATACTTTTATCAAAATACAATACACGGTTTTACATTTAGTATTATGTGAACATATACTGTCGGGGTTTTAGTTCCCAAGGAGTTTCTTTACTCCCTTACACTTGTACTAACACACTATCACAATGGTATTCGCATCTTCTGTGGTCAATTACCACAATTAAACCATGAATGAATGTGTATATTTATGTAACACACGCACCAGTCATCCAAACAAATTATTTTTATGCTATGCACAATATAGTTCGCGTACACTTGTACGTCAAAACACACTAAGTTGTTTTGCGCTCTAGCCCCCTTAAAAGGGATTACGCCCACGTAATCAATCACTGAACAATGGTTTAAAATGTTCTGCCGCAGTGAAGTGTTTTAACTTCCACGCGGTCTGTTATACAATGCGTTCTGGTTAGAGGATCTTAACCATACTGGAGGTTTAGTCCCTAAACCAAGAATTCTCATTGGAGTTTGCTTAACTCATAATCGGTTTCGGTTCTGGCCTATGAGGCTTCTAGGCGTTAATAATTAGCCATTTATTCGTATTCTCAATGCATATCCGGTATCTGAAACATGGGTTCACTGGCCTCTACTGCGCAACTTTGATAACTTTAGAGCTGAGTTGCCCCATTCGTTATTGTTACTGTATTTTAGAAATTCGATTTATCACCTTTATCTTGGTAATAACAGTTTCTCAACCGATGCGTGGTATCTCTTACCGTGCGTGAATTTGGTGAGTTACAAACTTTCTATCCACTTCCATGATAATTTACTGTGTATACTGCTATGTATTTCACAATGATTGACTTGACTTCTTCCGACTTACTGTCGCTTGAGATTGAGCTACCACCTAATATGTAGTGCTCCCTCAGTTATTTCCAACACTTGAGGTATATTGCATACCGGTATTCTTTCATTTGTATGACCTTGCATTCCCTATACATCGGTCGTTATAGCGTTATAAGTCTCTTTCTACTTCCACCATAATTAACATTCCCCAAATTCCTAACTATCTCACTCGATCAATACTGCGTAAGTGCAATACCAAAACACTCAGTCATACAGAGTGCAGAGGCGTAAACCCTTGGCAGTAAATCTCTTATGGGATTGCAATAGGAATGAACACCGTGTTTCACTAAGATCCTTATCTCATAATACTGGCTACTGGCTTACTGCCTAGTTTATTTGCTATCACTTACCATTGTATCTCCACTGAGTCTAACTCATAACTCTGCTTATTTGCCATATTATGATTTAACAATACTTATACAACGGTCGCTTACTGCGCACCGTGTTCTTACTTCTTGCACCACACTAACTTACCTGGCATCCACTGTCATACTAGCTTCCGTACATGTACTTCCATCATCTAAATTATGGTTCATCATTCTTTTGGATGACTACTGAATACAGTATTTTTCGAGTCTTTATGCTCCTTAAGCGTTGTTCACTTTACATTTAGCATCACACACCTATAGTGGTTGCTATTAGACTTATTACTCGTCCGGTCTCCACAACTGGTACAAACACTTCTTTTCATATTATTCTTGTTCAAATCATTCTTGGGTAATAACAGTATGGTCAATCCTTAACATATTTCTTGAGCTTAGTTCACACAACTACCACTCCTGCGGTCTCACACTATCGAGAGGTATCCCCACTCTTAAAGTAGTGGTTCGTTCTCCGCTCTACTCACTTCTACAACATAAACTTCTGTAATCGATCAAATTTACATAACACATTTTATTAGTGGCTTATAAGTCTTACTGCCTCGAGCTCTGCTTATTGTAGGCTATTCACAGACATTTACTTCTCTGTACAACATTACATGGTTTGGAGGTTGTATTGGGCTCCATGACAAGGTCATTGCACCATGCTTCCTTTCATGGGATGCCCCTTCAAGGATGTCAGACTTCCTCCTGACGACTTATGTTTTAACTGAGTGTTAGTTCCAACCCTTGCGTTTCTGTCACGTTATTTCATCCAACAATTGTAGTTCCAAACACCCCTCAAGGATTGCTCTTGGGTGTTGCTATGTTATGCCATTACATCTGGCTTGCACTTATTGGTGTATTTAACTACGCCGTTTTGCGTTCTTAGATGGGTTTAGTATCCTCTTCTGTGAAGATTGATATTCCCTGGTAGTCTAGGTGATCATTCCGGGAGTTTTGTCCCGTTCATTGTACAATAACATGTCCATATCAGGCATCGGTCTTGCCATGCATAGGCTGGGTATTCGTCATTCCATCTATCATGTTTATCCCTCGGGATTCTTAAGATATATGCGATGTCTTTACATAACAGTCAGTGCACTTTGTGTTTCCTGACTCTTAAACAATCTCTTGAGATGACTTCACTAATTCCTTTATTCTCGTTAACTTATCTGGGTTCTCTTATTTCCATCATTCATGATAATCCGTTGCTGACCGTAGTACGGAGTCGACTACTTCCCGTGTTCCAGACTCTACTTGTATACATACTTAGGGTACCATACTGACACATTGCTACTAACCCGACTAACTCATGAATGAGTCTGTCAGGCCCCCAAGCTCCTATCAGAGTGCGGTCGTCCCACACTTCATTTTTGTAAACTCGTATTGTCCGTCACACGCCTAGGTGAAGTATTATGTTGTCAACTCCCTTATATTATCATGTGATACATGCATTCCGTGCTTCTCGAAATCAATCAAGGGAAATTTTATCCACTGTTGTATTATTATGAACTCCATCCATTCCCTCGGGTTGCTACCCTTGGGTTTACCAGTTTTCGTCCAGTTGTTCAAAAGTGAACTGGGTGTAACTTACCTACCGTGTGGCGCTGAGGCCGGTGTAAGTCCTATGGTTTGGTTTAAAAGAAGGTTAGAAATAAAAATGGGTTTGAAAGAAAATATGGTTTTGAAAGAAAAGAGTTTGAAACAAATCTGAGTTTGAGAGAAAAATTTATCGTGGTTTCACAACATCTTCTTGCCTTAACCAAGTCCAGCTTCTCGCTGATTGGTGTATTTATAATTACAAAGGTTAGGCTATTAAGCCCTTCACGGTTATGATGATCTCACTTAACTTCGTGGTACTTTACTAAGCACTTTGTAGTTGTTAAAAATTTTCCCCGAACAACCCTATTATAGCAGCACTTGCCATGGCAAGTGCGCCAAGCTAACTGGCTATTGGTTCAACACACACCGGTTGCGGCATTGTTTTTCCCGCACCGTATTCATTGGCCTTGTTGGCCCTTACTTTGATGATCTAATTTGATAATCAATCTTCTGTACAACTCCTCATTGGTCTTCACATGGTAATCATTAACTAGGGTGTTTCCCATTCTCGGAGACCCCTTTTTACTCAGTATTGTATCTTCTTCGTAGCCCATTCCACGCATTTGTCATGGTTACTGAGACTTGTCTCCTGTTTGGGTACTACGTTGTAGTTCCTTAGTCGGTTGGTATGCCGTTGGCGACATTACTTGATAATTGTGGTCCCGCAGACACGCGTCTTGGGTTCCATCACTTAACTTCATGCCTGTTGCACGGTTGGTGTGTTGCAAGCTGGTTGCTCTCGA
Source organism: Limonium bicolor (assembly GCA_023374045.1). Lineage (NCBI taxonomy): Eukaryota > Viridiplantae > Streptophyta > Magnoliopsida > Caryophyllales > Plumbaginaceae > Limonium > Limonium bicolor. Next base: position 147,350,449 of record CM041779.1, on the reverse strand, counting down.
CTGCTCGGCATGTCGACTCAGGTTGCCGGAAATTCCATTCTCCTATGCATAGGATTCTTCATTCTTCGCTATTAAATGTGGTTAACGTTGTTCACATGGAAATCGTCTCCGGGATTCCCACTTTTTGGGATCTACCGTATGACAGGTTCTTCATACATACAGAGCTATTTAATAACAGCCAGATCGGGTATTCCCGAGTAAGAGAGGACTTTCATCTCTCTGGCGTTCTTTCCCAAGTTATAAAATAGGGATTGTGTGGAGGGTGGGAAGGATATTGTAGGTTTCCAGTACACACTGGTAATTCCTAACTAGCGTATCTCTCACGCTATCACTCAACCCTTAACCCTAAGTACTAAAACCCTAACTCGGTACTTCCTAAGCTCGGTATTCCAGTCATCAGAGCAAACTTCACTCTGATACCACTTTTTGTAACACCCCAACTAACAACGTCACACTTAACAATAAATTGCAGCAGAAACATAACTCATCTCATTACTTAACTCATTGGTGTTACACGCCGTTAGCCACCCACGTGGCTAACAAGGCTAATACATAAACATTGTATCTGTCTGATGGACCAGGTTCCCGAGCAACTACACAATACGATCTCTTTCCATCCAACAACCATTACACATTACATTCCAACTGTACCGAGTATTTACAAACTAATGCCGGCAACAATTTCGGTCTTACTACACCTACAATACATACTCAATTTAAATGGATACCCATGTACAAACAACTACCCCGTCCTACTCTCGAACGGCTTCCAGCTCCTTGTACCTGAAATAGGAAAGAAAGGGTGGCCCCCTAGGGGCTCAGCACCTTTGCTGGTATGGTAATCGTGCAGCCCGCATACTACCGGGCCACACACAACTAATTGTAGTCTAAACATGTGGTTGATTATATTTAACCCATGCATGAAAACTATAAACACACAACACATCAAATACCCACAACATTGGGGCTCAACAAATCAGTCAACACATCAATACTCGTTAGATCGCTCATTGTGTTCTTTAACCCTTGAGGGTTTCTCCTCTGATGGAGCTATTTCCTTAATAGACGACACTTACCCACTAGTCGGGTTATACTTAAATTTCTCCTATCATAACCTGGGATTGATACTCATGATCCACATACTCCACATAACAACTTATTTCACATTTTAACGTACAATTTACATAACATCGCAATAAGAATTATGGCGCAACATTAACACATAACATAACATGAACGTTTCTCTTTAGGAACCGACCCACACATAGTTAGTTCACTTCGATAGCCTAGATAATGCTGCCAAAAACATGCTAAGCTCGTTACATAACTCGTTACCGCCCAGTTAGATGAACAGATAACTTAACCCCAAGGTGCGTCGAATATAGTAATCCAAGCACACCGAACATAGTATGCCCCATGGCCCGACGAGAGTCAGTAAAATAGCCTTGGTTAAGCTAAAGGGAGGTTGGAAACCAAAAAGGAAAACAACCATAACATACAGAGAGAATCGAACCTGATATGATAACGACCCCCATACTCACACGCGTGGCCGGAATGACCGGACTCCTCACTCCCCGGTTAGCACTTGTTAGAAGTCCCATTATTGAAACTTAGTACATTAATTCACAAGTAGGTGTTTAGGCCCAGTTAGACACGCACAAAAGTGGTAAACATACTTTCACGCACAAACAACACACAACTAACTCACGCATAGCCGTGGTTAGAACGTTCCTATGGTTTGGGTCGTTAAATCTGAATACCGATCTCTTATGTGATCCTAGATTTGGTTAGTTACGTATAACACTTCGAGGTTAAACGGTATCGGAACAAGACACGCCATATAGATGAATTACTATAAACTCATTACATGTTTTTATCTTGTAAGGTGGCAAACATTCAGAAAAACACATTGGCATACAAGCTGGTGTAATCCGGTAGAACACAGGTTGCAAGAAAACCATACCTGTCACCAAGGTCCAGTCTAATGTGTCCTATTATGTTCCTCGAACAATTCTTGAACAACTGATAACATTACAATTATTTTCATTAACATCGGGGTAATATGATTGTTTAACGTCTAACGCCCGTAGTTAACCCCGTTATCCTGTTATCTTTAATTTTACTCTTGTGATCTTAAGTTCACAACTCTCACATCCAACCTAACACTTGTTTACACTTTTTATGGCCTTTACATGTCATCAAACAAGGCCTAAACATCACCTAATACCATGACCTTAAAATCCCCCATCATTAGAAGTCGTTAAAACACATTTTAAGCTATTTTTGCCATGGTCCGGGACTTAGTCCGGACCCAAGGTCTCAGACCAATAGTAGAATGTACTCTCGGCCATTATTTTCACTTGGTCCAGGTCTTGGTCCTGGACTAAGGACCCGGACCACTTACAAACTTCAATTTCGGCACATTTTTAAGGGTGGTCCGGGACCTTATATAAGGGCTAAGTCCCGGACCATGTTAATAAGTTGTTAAAACACCATTTTTCTACCCCTAATCCAACCTTAAACCATACCTAATCATTCCATAATCTTTCCAAATGTTTCCGACATATTTAAACACCTTAAATCATGCACTAAACCTTCCTAAATCATCACTAACTTGTTACTCAATTTCTTACAACAATTCCTAACACTTATAACATTTTTCCTTAGATTTCTAAGTGGTATATTATGCCTACTACCTCTACTAACAAAAGTGTTGCCAAACAAACATACCACTTTTCCCATGCATGATTTTTCACAAACATCTCCTTCACACAATTCACTGAGACTTTTCCACAAGTTCATACTTATTCCTTCACAAGGCATTTTACCTCTTTGTTACCAAGTTTCCATTCCACAAGACCTTGCCAACATCTCCACCATGACCTTGGTGTATATAGAACATCCATTAGTTCTCTCATGAGTTCTACTAAACCTCCAAGACTATGCCAAAGGCATCTTAACACTTAAGAACACCTTAATTCACTTTCTTTCACCATCTCACACCTAACAATTCCTAGTACCTCTATGTCATAAAATCTCATTAGAACAAAAAAACTCCATTGTTTATCAACTAAATTTTGCCATAGCTTCTCTTGTATCACCTTACCACCAAAACACATAGTTTTCCACTTTTATACATCAAGAACACTCAATCTCTTAATACACCTCCTTACACAGAAACATATGGTTTTTCTTTCCTTTAACAACCAAAGACACTACATCACAATATAGTGCATAAACGTAAATTGCTTGGCACTTAGGCCCTTAAATTGCATTAACCTTAAACACTGAATTCCACATTTAAATGCCTTCAACCTGCAATTACACAACAATGCTCCCATGTTCTTTTAGTCCACCTTATGGATTGGCTCTTAGGTTATTTATTAAGCAAATATAGCTCAATTCCCTAGTACACAAAACTCCATTAAGAGAGGTCATTTACCTCTTCTCTTCAAGATTTTTCTCCACTTGTTTTCTCTTGTTCTTTCTTGATTGAAAACCGGCAAGGAGCTTTTATCACTTCAATCTTCTAACCAATACACATATAGGGGTAATGAGCATTAAGCTTCATATTAAAACTCAATAATAAACCCCAGATTATATAAGTGTTTTTAAAACACCAAAATTGATGTTTACCTTTGGAATTCGAAAGAGAGCTTGATTAAGAAGCGAGAGAGGACTCTTCCTAGTCCTTTGAATATGAATCAAGCTAGATGTAGAGCAAGATAATGTACCATTAATAGGTGAATTTTCGGCTATATACAAAAATGAAGGGAAACATGGTTTTTCTTTGATTTTCCTTACCTTGAAGCAAAGGAGAATGACAACACATGAAAAGATGAGCTCAAGCTCCTTCAATGGAGATTCTTCATGGCATAAAATGGAGTTCTTGAAGATTTGAAAAGATAGGATTGTAGAGCTTGGTCTAACTAAGACAAAGGTAGTCTTGAATTGATTTTTGGAGCATGGAGCCATGAGTTGCAAGTAACGAAGATGAAGTGAGGTGATACAGTAGGAGAACGGTTTTTGCTTGGTAGGATGAAGGTAGGTGACGGTGGGAGTACGGAAAGATGAAGGAAAAGTGAGGAGAGAGGTAAAGTTTGGAGATATTTATGTTTTAGAGCAAAAAATAACTTTTACCTTAGTTTCCCCCTCTTTATTTACTTGGCCGCCAATGGTGATGACTCCCATGTTTAATGACCGTACCCCTCCTATTAGATAACATATATAGGGCCTTGTTTGACCATTTAGCTAATTAAGGTTGACTAAAGCCAAACTAGCACTATTTGAGCACTATTCACTAATTAGTGCACATATTTGTGAAATTTTTGGTTTCCCATTGAGTTAGGATTCCTAATGTGATACTAAGTAGTACACATATTGATTCAAGAGTAATGATGGGCATCTAGCCACTCAACACCCATTTCTAAGACAATTTTCAAAATGTGCTTTAAGACTCCTTAAAGCACATTTTGTTTTAAACTGTTTTCAAGCTTGGTTTTCTTCAGTAATTGATTTAACATGCTTATTAGCATGTTAATAAGGTCTAGGAATGACCTTTAGGTCTTATACAAGGTTACACCAAGTCTAGGGCAAGTATTTGCTCAAATTGACTTTATGGTGTTTCTTGTGTTTTATTTGGTTTAAATTTGTACCTATGTTTCTTATGGACTTAATTACTCTTATTAAATCATAATTACATATTATTAAGTCTTGGTAGGCTCTTTGGATCCTAACCAAGTTCATTCCAAGCTTAGAGCATGTTTTGCTCAAACTGTCTTAGTAGTACTTTATTGTGTTTTACTATGGATTAATTTACTTAATAGCATTTCTAAGGCACATTTTAGCCTTTATAAGCCATAGTCTAATATTTAAACAACATATCAAGGTTTGGGCTATTTCATTCAAGGAGTAAAACAAAGCTCCATAAGAAGATGATTTTCGGTCATAATAAAAAATGGTGGATAGTTGCTTTTTCTTTCACTATCCTTACCTTAATGAATGGAGATCCAAAAGATCTATTCAAACTGAATTCTCCTCCTCCAATGGAGTTTTCTCATGGCACCAAAATTGAGCTTTTCCAGTTTTGAAAAGATAGAAGCAAAGGGCTTGCTCCAACTAAGAGAAATCTATGCTTAGTTTTGTTTTGGAGCTAAACTGAGTATTTGTGAGCAAGACAAGATGGGGGAAGAATGGAGCTGCACTTACGGTTCCTTAGGGAGGAAGAAGGTGAAGAAAAATGGTGGAGAAGGGAATGATGAAGATTGAGGAGAGATGTAACTAAAGGTAAGATCTTTTCTTAAAAGGTAAATAGTAACTTACTAACTTTCCCTCTTCTTTTTCCTAACTGCTGGCTCATGTGGTGACTCACCACTTCAAAACCGGCCCCCTCCCTTAAAGAAGATATTTATTGTCTTTGTTGAGCAACTAATTAGACAAAGTTGACTAAAGCTTAAATTGGGCACTATTTGATCACTATTCACAATTAGTGCACAAATTTGTGAAATTTTTGGTTTCCCACTGATTTAGGCTTCCTAATGTGTTACAAAGTACTACAAAATTTGATTAAAGTGTAATCATGGTAATCTAGGCACTCAAAACCTCCTTCTAAGACAATTTTTCAAAAATGTGCTTTAAGACTCCTTAAAGCACAATTTGTGTTTTAACTTGTTTTTGAGCTTGGTTTTCTTTGGTAATTGATTTAACATGTCCATTAGCATGCTAATAAGATCCAAGAATGATATTTGGATGCTAATCAAAGTTACTCCAAGCTTAGAGCATGTTTTTGCTTAAATTGCCTTTATGGTGTTTCTTTGTGTTTTCTATGGTCTAAATTGTTTACTAATGTTTCTAAGGCATATTTTAGCCTTCTTATATCTTATTTTAACATCTAAACACCAAATATAGGTTTGGGTAGTTCAATAAACATTAGTGTATAAACATATAGTCCAAGATGGACACCAAAATATACATTAAATCTCTAATCAAAGAGATAACATGGTTAAGGAGAAATCAACTCCTAAAATTAATATTACATGTAACATATTAGTACATGTATTAAATATCACAAATATACTCCTTATAATATATAAAACATTCTATATAGTCAAGTTAAGTTATTAATTACAACAACCACTCATATATACACCTTAAGACAATAATAACCCTTGTTACCACCTAACACATAAATAAAGTCACAAGTGTACAAACTTAATGTCTTAATATTAAGTCGTGCAACTTAAAATGGTCCCAAACACATATGTATGGCTTGCTGTGGTAGTAAGGAAAGAAGGGAACAGAACTTGAGCAAGAAATGCAAGAGAAAACAACATGTCCCAAGGAGGAATAAAGCAAAAACAACTTTCCACACTCTTCCTCTCATCCCTTCTCACACAAAGAGAAATATGTCCCAACACTCCAGCTGGTCACGGTTGCATATACTGAATAGGGGACACCAAAAATCAGACATTACACATTAGAAAACAAAACCAACACTAAAGAAACAAACAAATGATAAAATAAGTCATACATGCCTAAACCAAGCTAGGAAAGATTTTTCTCTTCTAATATACCAACCCAGCCATCCCATTCCTCTTTGCCCATACTCCAGCATTCTTCTCCCTCTCTTACCGTCACCAACACCCACCATTCACCATATCCATCCTTCTTTCATGCTTTAAGCTCTAATGGAGTTCGAAGACTCATTTTACCTCCAAAACTCCATTTTCTTGCATTAAAATCACCACTCATTCTTCACCTAACATTATAACCAAATATTTAAGGGATTATTCGCCATTGAAGAGCTAAAACTCAACAGGAACAAGCTTGGTAAGTCAAGGTAAGAAAACGTGCCTCAAGACACTCATCTTCCTTTATTGGTTACATGGCAGAATTTAACTCTTCCCACTCCATCTAAGGTACCAAACTCACTTGGAGGACCCAGCCACGGCCAGATCAATCCAAGGGCTAGGGTGACCTCTTAAGAACCTTAGGTAAGAAAAATGCCTTAAAACTCATTTTCCTCCCTTCAATGCTTAGTCCGAAAATGAACTTCCACTTACTCCTTTTTCTACATATTTTAACACACTTATGAAGGGTGTTTTCATCCCTCTTTATTGAGCTAAAGAGCTGCTCCAAAACACTCATTAAAAGCTCTAAAGGAAGGTAAAATCTTGAATCTCCATTGCTGTTCAAGCCCTTTTTTTCTCTTGCTTTTCACACATAAATTGAGGATGTTATATCTTCTATAGATGGCTGAAAATACCACCTGAAACCAGTCAAAACTTCAAGGTAAAATCCCTCTTTAATCATGCTTTAAAAACTCTCCTTAACTAGTCATTTGGAAAAGCCATTAACTAAAGTATTCTACATTTTTTATATGTGGCCGAGTGGGTGCTAAATATTACCCATGAAGTGTTAAGTGACTGGAACATTTCTCCAAGGAAAACCAAGCTAAAGAGGTAACTATCTTAACTAGGCTCTAAAAGCTTATTCATGGTTAAGTGAAATGTCATGAACAAAAAAATACCTAAGCTATATGTATATATAGTGCCAAGAATTGCAAGTGCTGTTTGGATTTCTTGGTGACTAAAACAAGGTAAGAACTCCTAAAACCATTTTAATGCTTTAAAGGTTATTACCTTGTAATATAAATTATGGCCGAGAACATGTAGTTATATATGTGTTGTTTAAACCTTGAAAATGTGTATAAAAATATGGTTATATGTTTGGTTGGTGAATCTAAGTGCCAATGACATATTAAAGTCAAGTTTATAAGTTAAAAATGAAAGAAAAATGATTTTAGGAGCTAAATGAAATTTCTGTAGCAAGCCGTGTATAACCTATAGTTTGTGGGTATTTTAATTTCATTATATGACTATGTTTATGTTATGTTTAAGGCCATGTGTTTAGGCCATTTTATTATGGTTATTTTAGTCTTTAAATATTATTTATTAAGTTTTTGGTGATTAAATGAATTTTATAAGTTTCTGGCGCAAAGATGTAATTTTGGTGAACATATTCACCACGGAACATTTTGGATGAATAATGATGAATTTAGGTGTAGCATAAATTTAATATAAAGTTATAATATGATTTATAAACTTTATAAGTACATAAATGAACAAAAGACTTGTTAATGGGGTCAAAATGTAAATAAGTGAAATATAGGGTACCAAATAAATATAATTAGGACCGAGAGGGGTCTGTTCTAGAATTTTAGAAACATAAAATACTAATTTTATGCAATTAAAGTGTTAAATGTAAAACTAGAGAAATAAGAGGGGTATTTTCATAATTACTGGTAAATGCTGGTCAATGGAGTGTTGGGTGTCAAACTTGACCACATGTGATGTTTGACCAAGTTAACAAAATAATTAATTGATTTGGTAATTTAAATAAAGCATTAAGTCAAAAATGAAAATTATAAAACTATTAGGGGTGTTTATGTAATTTTCAAAAGTTATGGGCTGGAATGAAGTTAATATGATCAGTAGGGGTCTGTACATAAATTTGGTGAATTTATGGTTGATTTTAGAAATTTAATAAACTAAGGATTATAATATATAATTTAAGTAATAAAATATAAGATTTATAAACTTATGGGGTTATACGTATACTAAATAAGTTAATACGTATTGGGACAACCTAGGGGCTGTTTGAGAATTTATAAAACTATTTTGGGAATTTTGGAATTAATAAGTTAATACGTATACTATTAAGTTTTAGGTATTAAATTGTAAATTTACAAAATTAAGAGGGGTAAAATGTAATAATAAGGAATTTGTGATCAATAGTATAAATCTAGAAACAAGAGGGGATGCTGCTGTTCGAATTAGGTATATATATATATATGTATATATGTTTGTATATTATAATGTTTTGGAATCTTAGATAACAAATTAAATAATGAAAGAAAAAAATAACAACACATAATATTTCGGGTGGTTTTGTAAATATTAAAAAATGAAGGGGGAATAATTAAAATACCGAAAGTATTATGGTTGATATGGAATTTTCAGAAACAATGAACAATATATTATAAGATTTAAAATGATAGAATGTGACATTATATGAAAGTATAGGAGAGTATATTATAAAGGAATTATTATGGTATAAATATGCCTTCTAAACAATCACATAAAAGTGATGAGATTAAATTGGGATGTTAGGGAGTATAACACATGGATAGAAATCTTATAATATAAGGAACATGATAATGTATAAAATACCTTGTTTAACATTAGGATAAATCCTTGGTAAAAGGATTTGTGAATAGATAACACAAATAAATGCAAGTGTGTCTCATATAGAATAAAGAATTAATTCATTATGGGGAAACTTTTAATTCATATATTATCAATTATAATACAAGGTAAGCATGTAATGTGAATAAGATACCATATGAGATTAATGTGGAGAGAACTAAGTGTTAGGAATATAATTATAAGTGTCATAATGTAATGTAATATAAATCGATAAATAAATATCGACTATTATGAAATATTGACTTGAAACATTGACCAACACACACAAGATATTATACAATTGTAAGTGAAGATATAACTTGGCCTAACGAGACACGGTGATAAACCATATTATATGTATGCATAAATAAATGTATAAGATTAGTCATGCATGCATGTAAGTGTGTGCACGTAAACGTGCAAAACAATTAACCTCGATAATGCATAAGTATTTTGAGAAGAATTCCTACGTACTGAATATTATTACAGTATAGAATATTATCTACACAGAAACTATGGTAGGTCACAAAACCGAAATCCCGAGAATTAATAACAAACCCGAATTAAACAAACAACCGACTAAGGGGCGAACTACAGGATAACGACTAGAACTCATTCTAAAATAGTTAAGAAGACTTGTGATTTTGTAACATCCCCAGTCTTAACCACATGTGAGATGTTGTCCGCTTTGGGCCGTAGCCCGCACGGATTTGATTCTGAGGGTGCTATACTCACACCACTCAAAACGCGTCTCACAAGGGGAGAGTATCCCCACACCTATAAGGCATGGTTCGTGCTCTCTCCCGATCGATGTGGGAGGTGACCCCTACACTGGGTATCATACTCTACCCCCCTTGGGAGCCCAGCGTCCCCGCTGGCACAACGACCTGGGCCTGGCTCTGATACCATATAACAGCCCAGTCTTAACCCACATGTGAGATATTGTCCGCTTTGGGCCACAGCCCGCACGGATTGTTTTTCTGAGGGTGATGTACTCACACCACTCAAAACGCGTCTCACAAGGGGAGAGTATCCCCACACCTATAAGGCATGGTTCGTGCGCTCTCCCGATCGATGTGGGAGGTGACCCTACACTGGGTACCATACTCTCTACCCCCCTTGGGAGCCCAGTGTCCCCGCTGGCACACCGACCTGGGCCTGGCTCTGATACCATATGTAACAGCCCAGTCTTAACCCACATGTGAGATATTGTCCGCCTTGGGCCGCAGGGATACCAACTGTAACATCCCCAGTCTTAACCCACATGTGAGATATTGTCCGCTTTAGGCCGCAGCCCGCACGGATTTGTTTCTGAGGGTGCTATACTCACACCACTCAAAACGCGTCTCACAAGGGGAGAGTATCCCCACACCTATAAGGCATGGTTCGTTCTCTCGCCCGATCGATGTGGGAGGTGACCCCTACACTGGGTATCACAGATTTAGACATTGATATTAGAGTAATATATTCCAGAGATACGGACTGCTAGATACAAGCTCGGGAGCACTAGTGGGTAGGCGTGAACCGTCACGCTAGCGTTATAGTCGGTGAACGTTATGTGAATGTATGGTCTAAAAGCAATAAGGGTTTCCTTGGGCTCCAGACATAATGTGTGCTTGCATGTTAAGATTAATAATGATATGCATGTGTTTTGGATGCATTAATTTTTCGACTATCAAAGCGTTTATTTATTGTGCGCGTACGTCGTCCGGACATGTGATACCGATTATCACCTAACTGTGTATGAACTATTGGGAGAGACTCTAAATACTATCTTGTGAGAGTAAACACCACCTAAAGCACTAAGTGAGGAACTTAGTTTAGAGACCCGGTATTAACTGTCTCTAGAGCGATGACTCGACCTTTAAACATCACCTAGCAGACTTCTAGGCATTTGTAAGACCCTATGAGCATCCAATAAAAATGTGTTCTCCAATAACAAGATTAAATCTCCAGGAGATTAATTAAAATACACAAAAAAATGAGAGTGTGTTAATTAATGATACATTGTTTAGTAAATCCTAGGCTACATATGTTCCAGCAGGTTGCGTATAGTGATCACTAGAGTTTAACACCCATTTTGGGTCTACTCTTGTTTATCTAACGAGCGAGATACAATCGTTAGTCGGAGTGTGCTACCGTTGGAACCAAGGCTTCCGCCTATTGGACATCTACCATAGTAGATAAGTAAGTCCATCGACCCACTATAGATGGCACGGGACTACAATCTAAAATATAAATGTGTGAGGCTAAACGGGAAATTGTCTTTAACATGACACCTGTATGTTTATGTGAGATTGTTGGAAGCGGGGAGTCATATGGTGGAAGTGAACAAGTGACACTAACTGAACTTCAACTAACTGGTGACTCATTCTCATTATTCAATTATGATTGTTGCAATAGCATGCCTTGTTGTGATTATTGAAGTGCATGTTGTGTGTTTAATTCCGCATTTACAGTTATGTTATAAGCATGTAAACGGAACAACATGTAATGAACCCCATGTTAATCAAGATTGCTAAAATGACTTAAGTGGCCAAAACGGGTCTAGGATCACATTTAGCATACCAGCAGTTGGTGAGCCTTTATGGCATCACATTACAGGTGCGTAGCTGTGTGAAGACCATTACACGAGAGCGGGAATCTTTTGGGGATTAGTTAGCATCATACTTCTCGACTATACCTTAGGATTTAGCAATCCGTTTTTTCAACTTTTGGCATGGTTAAGTAGATTGCTCACTAATCACTTTTAGGATTAAGTGTTGTACATGCTGGATAAATTTATGTTACCGTCATCACAGTGGTTATATTGTATTATGGATTTGGTTGTATGATAGTCGCTTCATTATTTGCATGGGCGGGTAATGGCGAGTAACACACGGTTAAACGTTAATTTATTTTCTGCTGTGATGTCTTTTATTTCTGCTATGTTTGTGTTAGTAATATTTATGCTAGTGGTGTAATTATACAAGGGGTGTTACATTGTCTCGTTACCTTGTTCATTAATGAGCAAAACTTTGTCGAGAGCTTGTTGCTGGTGCGTATGCATAAGTCTACATGAGTTTGTCGGTACACTGATGAATTTTGTCCTTATGCTGCAACTGATGCATGAGAAGTATGGTTGTGTAGTGCTTGACTTCATGTGGGTGCTAGAAGTTCTATCGGAGCTCTCTTAGACAGCTGGCCAACTAGATGGGCACGTGTCATGATCTGAGTGCACTTGCAACCTTGTGTGCTAAGCCACTCTTCCGCCTGTTTATCTGAATTCTAACCTAACAAAAATATGTTAGATAAACAACGCTGGTTTGCTGTCATCAAAACTAAAGGATCATGACTTAACAACCCATAAAATTTGAGCCGAAAACACCGCCAGGAAACACACAAACACCACCATCCGTGGCTAGTCTGTGCCCTCGGATGACCTGTCCGGGATCGCGGATGAATGGTCCATGCCTACAGACAATGTCGGACAATGGCGAAAATTAAATTTCTAAATTTTTTAGGTTTTTCCAAATTATGTCCGGGCCCACGGACGCCCTGTCCCTGGCCCCGGACTTTCCAAAATTTATTTTTCTCGTTCTTTCAACTTTTCTTACTACTAAGGCTAACTAGGGTCCATGGCTCAGACATTAGGTCCGTGGCCACGGACGGCACTAAAATTTTACCTTATTCGGCCTCCGAAACCCTAGTTTAGGTAATTTTAATTTTCACTTTAATTTTCTTTCAAAAAATTTAAAAAGCATTAACAATTAGAATCATGCACATTTAGTTTAAAACGACCTCGTAATTAGCCGTAAATAATCTGAGTAGAGGAAAAAAAACGTAAAGAGGTAATGAAAGTAATTTGAACCCTAAATAGGTCGAAAACCAAGCCCCCAAACCCGAATTGTACCTTTCCTAAGCCTAGGTTAAAATTAGGTGGCGACTCTTAATAGGTTCTAGTGTGCTAACTTAGGATTTGATAATTAGTGTTTATGACATAGTTATTAATCTTAGGTTATAAGTGGACCTAGAACCCGACCAGATCATAACACCCCTAATCATCATAGGATAGTGGTTCAAAAATCGAGGCTCACAGTTTGGTTGTCAATACTAAATGTTCGATGATGTATTAATTGGTTATGAGAAAGATGGATATCATATGCTATAATTAGGACTATTTACTCACATTAACAGTTTGTATATGTTGTTTCCCAGTGCTTATTTTACTCAGATTTGATGACTATTATTTCCTTGTGTTGTTTAAAATGTGTTGTTAAGTAGGTCACGACCAGGATTGAGTGTGTGGGCATGGGGAGTGATCGCCTAACACTATGATGTCGAATTTCTTAGAGATAAGGCCTGAATCAACTAGTGATAGAGTTTGGCTTGTTATTAAATGTGTAACTTCGGCGATTGTTAAGACCTTAAGTTTGATTATCTAAGGTTACTTTTATGTTAGGAATAGTTGTGGTAATGTAATAATGGGTCTTGACAAATTTCTTCTAAGAATAAAGTTTGAACTGGAGTAAGATTGTTTCGAAATGAATTCCATTAACTTCTGGCCTTAGTGCTCTTTAGGGAGTGGCGGTAACACCCAGGTTAATCTAGTCTTCTGTTGTCTTAACAAAACTTAACATTTGGGGATATTACACAATAAGTTCAAATGTAATTAAAACTGATCAAAGTAAGTTAAACTGGTACAATTAGAGTACGGTACAATGTACGAAGTTAGTCCAAACTGGTTGAAGTGAATCAATACTTGTTTAATCAAGTTGAATGTGGTCAAACTGAGTGAGAATAAATCAAATCCGGTCAAATGTAGGTGAGGCCTGTTCAATCAACGTCCTGGTTTGTCTTCAAAACTCATATCACGTGCCCACCCTTTTTCACCTACATTTGACGCCCGCCCCGCTTCACCAGCGTCTGATGCGCGTGCTCCGACTTACGCTCCACTCGTACTCGAACTCCGACTTCCACTCCAGCTCACACTTCCATTTCTAGAGAGATGTCAGAGGGTTCAAGAAATATATATTGTTTTTCAGAATTTGTAATGATGTGGAGAGAGATTAAGTGGTGTGGGAGTATTTAAAAAGTTTCTTTTTTAAGTAAAGATAATATCGTAAAGTTTTTTAATTTCTATTACATGAATTGGAAACCCGAAAACGAGCTCAGCAAAAAAAAAAGCTCACTACAGTTACACATACCTAAAATAAATCACTATTATTAACTAACAAGAAGATAGCGCAACAATTTAACTACACAAATTAATTTTACAGAAAAGGTATAAGGACTCAATTTATCTGAACATTTTAATCTACAATGTATATATATCCAACATTTTTTTCATTTGCGAGGAAAATATTAATTTTCCCTTCAATAAGTCCCCTTGAATCTAGTGCATGTGTAACGTATGAATGCGTAGAGGTGATGGCGTGAGAGCATCAATCCATTTATCTTCACCCACAAAGACAAAGGTGCTTCATTATTTTAGGCTTCTCAGCTTTTCATACCAAAGACGATAAGATTTCGTGCATTATTGTATAAAGGAACCTCGATAGTTGGGAATATAAGGATGGACCAAAGAAATCTTTCTTTACTTCTTTAGTTCTTTTTATCCCAAAGTCGAAGATATTCAAGTCAAACGAGAGTTCTATTTTATGCGGATTTTTTGGGGCTGTACATTAACAAGTGATAGCTGATAGATACAAAACTGACAGTAAAAGAAAGAGTGAATTTGCCTTACTGATGGTAATTATAGGATAATTTGTCATAATTCAAAAATTATCTGTCAACCTAACAGCGATAATGAGATTGTTAATAAATATTTCCTATAATACGGTAGTGAGTTTTGAATCCAGAACCTTTGATTAAGGATATCAGTCCACTACCGATCAAATCATGAGAGCTTGGCACTACTAAAAAAAACCACTATAAATTAGTGCTGGTTGAATCTGTGTATGTATAAACAAAACAATTCACACAACTATGATATATATCTTGTATAAATAAAATTTCCGAGATTCTACACAAAAAAATACATAGGAGAATAATAGTACCTATATGACGCTGATAATGTTTATCTGGCACGCAACTTACTTATCTAATGAGTTGACAATGTGTGATACACATAAGTTCTACTTAGAGCATCATTATCAATGGTTCGTAGAGGTTTTTAGCTAAAAAAATTAGCAAAAAGATGATATGTAAATGAGAAGGATGAAAGAGAAGGAAGAACCATTATTTTGGTTCTTGTGGAAGAACCTTTAAGAACCCATAAAATTGGACCCACCAAATTTTGTTTTCTATTTTTTACATGTCAAATGTAAATAGTTAAACCTTATATACTTTTATAGCTTAATATCATTAAAAATTAATAATGATTTAAACTAAATATATCTAAAATTTTAAAATCTCATTCTCTACAAAATGAGATCCATATTGACTATGATTTTCATATTAAGTAAATCCAGCACTTAATTCTTGTTTTACGGTGATATAAAAATTTAATAGTGAGTATATGCATTTCAAATTCAAATTTAACTATTACTTAAACTTGTTTTCATGTTTTTAATATATTGTAGTTTATCTTGTATTATTATATTGCCTCTTTTTATATTTTAAAGTAACTATATATGTAACACCCCTAACTTGTAAACTGTCATAATCGCTTAATTAATACAATCGGCATAACTCACACTGAACATTGCAGCAGAAATAACTGTAATTACTTTACTAACATGGTATTGTCGTCGTTACTCCCCCATGTGAGTAACTTGGCTTCTAATTCATCCATACAACATCCAACAACGTTGTGATGACCAAGAGATAGTCTAAAACAAAATACAACTTAAAACCGTAAGATGTGAGCCGTCTAAACCATAGCACTTACTTATACATCAATCATATATATGAAAGTATAACACAATAGTATAATCAAAAGGTAGTTTATAGCTAACTACCCAAAAGTATCCTACACTCCTGCCTTGGTCTTCGATCACAGACCTATAATATGTTTTCAATAAAGGCTTAGCACAACTGCTGAATATGCTAAAATGTAACTGTCATGAACCTTTGAACTCCTTAAGTTGTCATGTGGTTCATTTACATGCTATTCCGGTTACATGTATATAAATAAGCTACAAATGAGGTAATTTAAACACCAATAAACATCCATCATACAACACAAAATCCAGACATAGTTTAGGCATTTAAGTAAAACAATAGACAAGTACATATGAAAACGATACGAGAGTTGTTACTTTCGAACGGTTCCCGTGTAATCGGCCTTCAAGACCTCATTCATTCGTTATCCATATTTACGAGCATTATTGATGTCTTGTACTAACTTGCAACTAGAGTGTGTTTACTCGTTTATTTAAACTTTAACTCGTTAATTCTTGACAGGCGTCATGATAGAACATCCTATTCTTATACTTATAATTATGGTATACAATTTTTACTAGATCACGATTCATGCTTCTGATAATAGGTGGATAGACACATCTGACGGGATCTCCTCCCGCATCAGACAATTTGGGTAACTGCTGGACCAACTGCTAAATGAGCTCGTTGGATATTTATCTTTACCCTTTTTAAGGTGTCCTTGTGGCCGTAGCCATGCACCATTAGCAGTGCCATCTGACCAAGGAACCTATCGGCTATTGGAATTTCCTTGAACGGAACTGTAACAATCATCCCGTCGTGATCACAATGCGCAACCGGTAATGAGTGATTCCTGGATTTCTCCCCATATTGATATCCTTTCACTATGGAATTAAGTTTACTTAATCCTCCTACCTATGATCTACTCTTAGGTTATAGAATATATTACCCATATAGTTGCCTTTTACGTCTTACACATTACCTAGAATTATCTAGGTCACTATCATATTCGGGTACATATGCTTGTGAGAATGGTATTACCGATTCTCTAACTAAGTTAATTACTTAGGTTGATTAAGGATAATATTATGTATCTCTTTATCGTTTATGAGCAGTAATTCTTTAACCAATACGAGTAACTCGATTCGAGTTCGTATTTAATATTACCTCAGTCCGGAAGACATTCGCGAACAATTATATCGCGAGATAGTCGGCAATTAAACCATATAAACAAATCAATATAAAAGCACACATATCGCTCTTATCTAGAATCACACAATAACTTCTGAACCCAAGGAAATCCTCAGGATCAATCGGACCACACAATAACATACTACTTAGCAAGTAGAAGAGTAGATGTCCTAGCAAGCATTATCCTCTAATGCACTCAACTCTGGAAGATAACGCTAGGTGTTAATACACTATGCTTCAATATGATCCGTTATTCCGAGTAATTACTAATTTCCACGGTATTTAACCCCGTGATTGATAATCGTTATCATCCGGGTTTTTAAGCAAATTCAGGAATAGTTTATTTAATACATCAAGTATGTTAGTAACTAACATGTTGTATTATGTTTCAACATAGGATTTTAATCTCACATATAGCACCTCTTTAAACCATGGTTATATATATAGTTATTTATATATATATACATATTCATATAGTTGTTGTTACTATATGATATTCTATATAATTGGCCTTCAAGTATTATTAACCTTTCGCATTCAAATTTCGACTTACATTGTGGGTTGGTCAACTTAACCCTCTTGGTCAATTTGGTTGACATGGTCAACTTATATAAATCAACACTATTATATAATCAATAATATAATTCCTTGAACTATATAGTCCCATTATGTCATGTAACTCTCTATACAATGACATTAAGTCTTTATGTTGTAATGTTACATAATGAGATTCCCCATCTTACAGTAAACTCCACCACACTTTATTAAATTCCATAATCATGTTATATATATATACTCCAAGTATTCATATTCCACTTGTATGAATTATAAAATATCTTTTAATTAATAATACATCCATTATTTTATGTGAGTGACAAACTCCTACTAGTTTGTATTATTTTCACATACTAACATTTAGAACTTATATCTAATGTTAATTAATATGGTTCCCAACCATATAAATACTAATATCAATTTATCTCATTCTTAATCCTGGTATATAATTTATAATACCTTATAATATTCATATATCCCCATATGAATTATAAAATTCCTATAATTAATACTAGCTCTATGTTATAACATTATTTTCGTGTCTTAATGCTATGTCATGTAATATTTCAACCTTATATTATATTCAACCTTAAAAATTACTTAATTCTCGGCATAGCACTTAACTTATCCGTTATTACACTTTTGCCCCACAAATGTTATATAAACTTACAAGTTCATTATAAATCATATCTTATAATCCAAACTCCTTATTTAATTTATCTCAAGGTGCTATGCTGTAACACCCCACTCGTAAACATGTAATAATCACTCACGTAGCATCTAATTAATAACGTCTCACAACGGAAGCCTCACATTACTAAACTCACTTGGGTGTCACATGCCATTACTCGCCCGTACGAGTAAAGAAGCAGAAATGAATAAACTACAAATTAACACTAGTATTACAAATACAACCACAGTGATAACGAGATACTAACCTATACATCATTCTAAGCCAAGAGTAACATTAATGACAAGTGAGCGTCTAGGTAATCCCATAGGTGTACAACGTTATAAACACATTAAGCTAATATCTAACCCTACATTACAAAGTCTCATACTGTAATTAACTAACTACCCGGTCCCGCTCTTCGGCTTCGACAGTATTCATCACCTGCACGTAATGCCATAAAGGCTCAGCGATAAACGCTGAGTACGCCTGGCCTGGACCCTATTGGTCACTTGATAGTCATGGTCGCCATTATTAAGTTTGTTACATGCTTTACCGGTTTACAGGTATTTAAAGCAGTAAACACATGGATGGTGGTAATTAAAAAAAGTAATACAGTCACTACATTTCACACAATCACACACAACGCACACAACACAATAGTAATAACATTAACACGTGCAGCTGTTAGTAACGGTCAGGTTGTTTAGTTATTCACACGACCCCCCGGGTCCTCATTACATCACATCACATACGTCAGTGGGTGTCAAGTTAGGACAACCCGAAATAATCTCACTTGGACAGTAGTCCCACGTACACACAAGGTGCTCACTGCCCTGATCATCCGAAGACTCTGGGACTCATTCACTTACCTTTGTAAATGCGTCCATTTGGGTGGCCAAGGGCCTGGTGCCAACGGTAGCACACTCCGCCTGACGATCTATCTAGGTTCGTTCAGCATTAACTAGGGTAAACCCAATAGGGGATAACCCAAGAGATCTCTACGCGCGACCAGCAGCCAGTGACTATCTGGTTTAAGGTACATCTTCACATTCATTCACACTCCACTGTTAACTTCGTTAGTTAGATAGTTAGTTACAGTTTTAATTATAGAGAACATCACTTATCTGTTGGCTGCCCTGTGGGTCTTACGCACGCCTATAATTATTCTAGGTAGTATTCACATTTGAGTCAACGCTTTAGAGACCGACGACGTCGTGTCTCGTTCCTAAGCATTCCACTTAGGATATAACTACATACTTATAATATTTAGCATATTATGTCAGGGAACGGTAACCACAATCACATAACTCGCATATTTAGTTTTATATAAGTCGATCTATAGTCGACGTAGTATTAGTCCCGGAGGACGTTCGCGCACAATTAAATGGTGCGGGAAATTAAACAATCAAATCATCACATATCACACCCATACATGCATCACACACGTTATACATCACATAAATCTGAGCCCGAGGAAGCCCTCAGGACATCTCAGATCAGACCCCTTTACGTACCGTTCACCAATGACCTAGGTTGCGCAGTAGACCACTAGCTCGTAGAGCGCCTTCGTCAGTGATACGGTCTACATATCAAACATAACATAAGTCAATCCTCATGACTTACTTAAGCTCAGTAAATCCGAACAACACAAATAATCCCGACCTTTCAACCCCGGATTTCAGCTGTTATTATTTAGTTACAGTTATGTAATACTCGTCATCTGTAGTAATTACTAGCATTTGGGCTTGAGCATGTGAGTCAGTTACATAAGAACGTCCCGACTTATATGTCGTCGTACTTCCTACACTCGGGTTTTTGTCCCGGTATGAACAGTATTGATACATATTATTACATTTATACATTCGTATTCAAAATAGGTGTATAATTTATAATTGCATGAGTGCATGCAATGTTAGTCCGTGTGATATTGTTATCACACATCATACAGTATATCATTGTCATACTTGTACGTTCATGTTCATAATCCTTTGATATATAAGTGTATGTACAAAAGTATAACATATAGTTGTACGTTCTCGAATGTTAGGGTTTATTCCATCATATCTCATAATATTCACGAACATATAAATTTTACCTTCCCTTTTATAGTTAAATATTAAATTAACCAACCCGGTTAGGTATACGAATATCCATTCATAATGTATAGTTGCATGTATACATGCAACGTTAGTTCGTGCGATACATTATGCTCGTATACTAATTTTTTTATGAATTAATATTGTTGTTATTTATACCTAGATATATAATATATAATTGCATGAATGCATGCACTAATGTTGTATGGTTTTATTACTTAACCATTTATTATAATACAATGTATCATATATTCAAGACTTGTAACAAGTTATATTTAATTTCAACTAAGTAACTTGAGCTTTACAAACTTATTAATGTAATAACATTTACTCTTTTATTTATATAGTTTCCAACTATATCATATACTCATTATTTATATTCTTCTCATATACTTACGAATCACATATACATACACATATATTTATATTTTATTATTCACACTCTATATTATATGTCGCATTTTTTTCATCTTAATGTAAGATGATTGTTTGATTTGTTGCATTATGTTATGCAATTTATATTAAGAACTTATCTTAATATTTTGTAATATTTCATGACATATACTTATAATTCCTAAGGTTTATTTTGTACTAACCTTAGTCTACAAATTCCATTTTCTCATTTATGATCACATCATTTCATGTGAATGTTATTAATGATAATTGTTTCATTTATCACATTAATACTATATAATATCTATAGTGTTTATATTGTTGTAAAGCATAGCCTAAAATTAATCTTCCAACTTTTATTATTTGCGCACAGCACCTTACTTTTATTAATCATGTTTTTGACCACATAATTTATAGAATGCTACATTAATATCATCATACCGCATAATATGATATATTACATTTCTTTGATCATTATAATATATATAGTTTTAGAAACTATATTTAATTGCCGCAAGGCATATTTATTTTTTCGCTTATCGTTTCTTTATTCAATTAGTTTCCATTAATTACAATGTGACCACCCATTGTTATACCATGTTATAAATATCATATTTTATTATATTAGAACTTTATAACAAAATATAACTTATAGTTTTAACAAAACTATATTGTTGCCGCATGGCATATGTATTGAGAATTTGACTTCTCATCAGTCCCAAATATTTTCCAATATTACAATATTGTCACAATTTAATATAACGTTATACACATCATATGTTATAACATTTTAACTTGTAATAAATATAACTTATAGTTTCTATTTCAAACCATTCACATGAATACCACAATAGTCCATGTAACACTTACTATATACATAACATACTAATTCTCTTTGTTTATTTATCTCGTATGCATATATATCTATATATCATATATATTGTTTATTATATAGTTTATTTTTTATATATAACTGTTTTATCCATTTTAAATACCACTTATATATATATATATCTTCTTTATTCAAATGCTTGTCAAGGTTATAATTCTCCTCCATTGTACTTATAATACATGAATAACATTAGTAATTCCAACCTTATAATTCAAATTCAATTATACTATACCCAATAAGTTAATCCCTCACTCTAACTACATATATTTGTAAACGATTTCTAATGTCAATCCATAACACACATATATATATATATATACATAAAATCCCCTTGTAATTATTATAACCTTAGCACTTGTCAATTAATACAGATTTATAGATCATTACTTTTATTATCATCATTGTTATCAACGGTCTTAGTCTATAACTTAGTTATCTTGCTAAAATTACTAGTCTCATTACAATTACAATCTTACTACTTGTTCGCCCAACTCTTCATTCTGATTCTATTTGACCAGACCGCATTCCTAAATCCACAGTCTAACCTAATTCAATTTCTGATTCTCTAACTGACCATCCAATTCCATTTAAACTTTCTAATTTTGATGTTGACCAGTTTTGACCTATCTTTTTTTTTTCAAACTACACTTTAGGCCCTCCACTTTCCCAGAATTGCAAATCTACTCTAAATCTTCCTAAATTGCTCTTTATCCCAAAACTTCTCGGATTCACGTTTCAACCCCGAATCCATTACATTCTGACTTTGTCCAGAATTTTCTCATAATTACAGTTTCACCCCAAATTAAACCCAAATTCGAGAAAACTCTATATCAATTCGGAAATCCCAACTTAATTTACCTATATTTCCAATTTCAGCCCAAATAAATTTCCAAACCATAATTCATCAAATCAGCCCCAAATTTCAGAATTCACCATCGCACCAAAATAAATCCTAACTCTCGGTTTGCACCAAATTCCACCACACCGTAATTTTTGTAATCAAACTAACACCCAAAATATAAATCGCCAGATTCATAAACATAATCATAACAGAAGTCAAATGGATTTTAATATGCTTATTAAGGTTGAATTGTTACCCTTATCTGTTCCAAAAGTGGAGTTATTTAACTCCTTAATCCGGCCCTGTACGAACAATACATGGGTAGTTAGGGTTTGTTCCAGATCTGAGGATATATGCAGTTTTGAGTTCAAAACTTTCAGATTTATATACTTACGCATTTGATTAGGATATAGTTTTTTTCCTTCTGTTTGTATCCCCTAAATCTGGTTGAGACACCATTTCCTGCTGGTTCCCCTCTCAGTTTTCTCGGACATAGGCCATGCAGCCGGTCGCGGACGGTTTCCCCGGCTTGGACAAGGAAAGAATAACAGGGGAGTGTGTTAAAGCTTCAGGAAATGGGTTTCGTTATCAAAAGATGTAAAAGTGAAAATACAGAAAGAAGAGACAAATGTATTTACCTTCTTGTTCTCAGTTTAGACTACTAAGCACACCACCACGTTTTTCCTTTTCATACCTCAGTTTAGGTATTTGCAAGAAGAAAAAAGGAAGGGAAGTAAGTGGGGTTCAGTTTTAGTCTCGAATCCAGTAGAGAATGGGAAGAGAAGTAAGACCTCACCTCAATTCATACATCTCCTTTGTCGGTGGGTTATTTTCGAGAGTGAAGAGAAAAGAGCAAGTTTGCCAACTACCGTGGATATAAATGAAGAGGGACGGCGGAGCATGTGTGCTCCTTTCGCCAGTTGAGGTTGGAAAACTTTCCGCCAGAGAATGGAGAACAGACCACCGACATGCACATTCTTGTTCGTAGTTAGTAAAATTACCGTGAATGGACAGAGAATGAAAAGAGGCTACAGAGGATGCATGTCCTTGCTCGCCAGTTTGCAAAATTATCGATGAAGAGAAGAAGAAGGGTGACAGAGCATGTATACTCATTCACCAGCCAGGTTTGAAATACCCCAAACCTTAATAAGTGGTTTAATTATTAAATAATAAGTTATTAAGACTAAAAAGAGTCTTAGAAACATTAGTAAACAATTTAATAAATAGTAAATACAATTAATTGCCCAAAAGGCAATATGGGCAAAAATATGCTCTAAGCTTGGGATAGTCTTGATTAAGACTTAATAAACTTAGCAAGACCTTATATATATATTAATGAATATATTAAATTAATTGCCAAAGAAAACCGAGCTTGAAAACAAGTTAAAACACAAAATGTGCTTTGAGGAGCCTTAAAAGCACGTTTTTGAGTAACTGTCGTGTAAATGAGTTTTGAATGGCTAAATGACCATCAATACTCTTAATTAATATGTGTACTACTTAGTATCACATTTGGAAGTTTAAATCAATGGGAAATCAAGAATTTCGCTTCAAAGTGCCTTGTTATTATGAATAGTAACTAAAATAAGCTAGTTTGTAACATATGTTAACATATGTAATTTAATTGGGCAATAAAGACTAATTAACCCCTTGTATTTAAATGGGGGTCGGTTTGCATGTGGTGAGTCGTCACCTTGCTAGCTGATTGAACAAATAAGTGAGTAAATAAGTGAGTGATTGAAAAAAACACTATTTGCTTTACGTAATTAATATCTTAAAAGCAACTACAATCAGTGATTCTCTTCATTCTTCATTTGCTCTTGCTGTCTCACGTAGCCCATCTCGTTTCTTTCTCTCTTTCACGATCGACCAGCACACTACCAACATACAACTTCAAATTCATGTAACTTCTAGCTCACTTGTCCAAATCAAAAACTAAGACCACCGATCTCTTAGTTTCTTCAAGCTCTTCGACTTAGTCCTTTCAAATCTTCAAGAGCTCCACTTTGGTGCCAAGGAAATCTCCATGGAAGGATCTTGAGTTCATCTTTTTACATATTATTGTTCTCCTCTGCTTCAAGGTAAGGAAACTCAAAGAAAAATGGTGTTTCCTCCATGTTTTAAGTTAACCAAAAATAGCTTAAAATTCCTTTGGAAAATGAACGTACGTTGTCTACTGAAACTACCTAAAGAGCCAATGATAAATGACTTAGAAAAATGCTCTCAAAGAGGCTAGTAAAAGACATACGTATTGTTGCTTGTATTTGCAGGTGAAAGGCAAATATGTTGTGGGAAATTCAGTGTTTAAGATTTATGCATTTTAAGAGCCTAAGTGCTATGCAATTTAAATTGTGCACTATGTTGTTATGTGGTGTATATTTGGTGAAGTTTTGAGTATAAGAGTGTACTGGGAAGTTTATACAAGTGATGAGTGTAAAGAACTTACGCAGCAGGACATAAAAAAATGCCAGTACGTCGATTTGTAGGTTGGTCCGGGACCTAGGTCATGGGTCATGTCCCAGACCATGGGTGCAAATTAGGCCGAGAGTTCTACGTGGTGTTAGGTCCGGGACTTGGGTCTTGTACAAGGACCCGGACCAACCCCTTAAAATTAACCGAGAGATTTTGCCTAGAATGGTCCGGGACTTAGGACCTGTATGAAGTCCCGGACCACCCCATTAAAAGAGACCGAGAGAGTTGTTAAGTGTAGGTCCGGGACCTAAGTTAGGGACCAAGTCCCGGACCACTATAAAACTTGGTTTCTAGGTTATAAACGATGTCTAAAGATGGGGATAAGTTAGTAATGATATTATAAGGTTATACAAGACATGTTAGGAGTGTTATAATGACATTTTAAAAGATGAGAAGTTTAAAAAAAAAATGTGTAAATGAGATAACTAGAAATGTGAAGTAGTAATGTTAATAGTGGACTTGTGCGTTAATTGACCGACGTTACTAAATGTGTTTAGGATTCCCTCAAGGTGGGAACCAGTCGAAGCAAGGGCCAAGGTATGGTTTTCTTGTAGTCTGTTGCCTACCGGTTTACACCGGCTTGTGTGTTGTTTGTTTTCTGTGTGTTTGTGACTTTGTAAGACTTAAGTCATGTAATGAGTTTACGGTTGTTCATATTATTATGTTGTTGAGATGTGACTCATTTCCCTTGTGTGTGTCTAACAAGACTTAAACACTGGATTGTGAGCTGTGTATTGTGTTGCAATGTTGTGCTTCTAACAAGTGCTAACGGGGAAGTGAGGAGTCCGGTAGTTCCGGCCACGCGTGTGAGTATGGGAGTCGATGTCATTTACCGGTTCGATTCTCTTTGTATGTTTAGGTTGTTTTCCAATTTGGTTTCAATCTTCCCTTTAGCTTATCCAAGGCTATTTTACTGACTCACGTCGGGCCACAGGGGCATACTATGTTTATTCGGTGTGCTTGGGATCACTATATCCGACACGCCTGGTGTTTAAGTTATCCGTTCAGTTCTAAATGACGGTGACGAGTTATGTAACGAGCTTAGTATGAGTATGGCAACATCCTCTATGCTCTCAATGTGATCTCACATTGTTGGTTCGTTTCCTAAAAGGATTCGTTCTTGTGTGTTATTTGTGAAGTTATTTGCTATGCAATATTTTTGCTATGCTATTGTATATATGATGTTATTGTGTAAAATAAATGCCATGTCATCATGACAATTGGTTGCGCGTATCCCGGTAGCCGATGGGCTGTGCGTTAGCCATACCAGCCAAGGGTTGCTGACCCCCTCGGGGGATCCATATTTCTTTTACTGCAGGATGAGGATCGAAGAAGCGGAGTGGCTCTAGATCCCAGGATGTAGTTTACTTTTGAGTACCTTTGGATGTTGGCCCGGGGTGCGACTGTGCTCCCGTGGCAATATGTATTTCAGTTATCGACAGTGCACAATGGAAGGTTACAGTGACAGTGTATAATTATGGGTTGTAAGTTAAATACTCGGTTATGTGTGTATGTACTTGTGGTTTTAGTTCTATACTCGGGAGTCTGATCATCAGACCGGTACACTTGTATCTATTCAGCCTTGTTAACCACGTGGGTGGTTGACGGCGTTGTAGCACCAATCGTTTAGTTACTGTTTAGTTGTTTATATTCCACTGCGATTCCAGTCATTATTAAGTACGTAGTAGGGGTGTTACAAAAAGTGGTATTAGAGCGAAGTATCGCTCTGATGACTAGAATACCGAGCTTAGGTAAATACCGAGTTAGGAAATCTAGCAATAGTTACTAAAGTGAATAGTTATGGATAGGTTAAACACTAACTAAGTGTGGAAATACCTTTGAATCGGGAAGACACTACAACCGTTGGACTGATAATGTGTAAGCATGTTGCTAATAAATGGTTGTGTGAATTCAGATGTCAGGTAGACCACGTGGTAGAGGCCGCGGACGCGGTACTGATGAAACTGGGGACCAGGGAGAGAACCCTACGGCGCAAGTTATGGCCGATGCTGTTGCGGCCGCCGTAACCCAGATGGTCCCACAGTTAGTAGCTGCGGTGCAGCAGGGGCAACAGCCCGGAGTTCAACCACCACCACCACCGCCACCGCCAAGAGAGACCAACTGGGTCAAGGCGTTGGCTGATTTCAGACCGCCGTCATTCGGAGGGGAGACCGACCCTAGTAAGCTGGAGGCATACATCTCTGAGATGGAGACCGCCTACGAGACCTTGAATGTGCCTGAGGAGGTCAAGGTTCGTCTTGCCGCTTACTACCTGAAGGGTTCGGCACAGACCTGGTGGAAGCTAGTAAGGGAAGGCAGAGTTGCTGACCCGACCTTTCAGTGGAGGGAGTACACGGCTCTGCTGCGAGCTAAGTACTACCCGATACATGTGCAAGAGGCTAAGCGCCTAGAACTGGACAATCTGAGGCAAGGGGATAAGATGTCGGTAGATGAGTACTACTCAGCCTTCATCGGACTTATCCACCTGTTACCGGATCTGGGATACTCAGACCGAATCCTAGTGAACCGTTTCTACAACGGATTGAGCTACCGCCTACGCTATGGCATGGGGCCAAGTGGATATACTACTTTGCAGGTAATAGAACAACAGTGTGATGTGAATAAGTATGTACAATGTGTTAACGTGATTGTGAGTTTATTTTTGCGGGACATAACTAACACCCTAAATGATAGGAGTGCTATCATGCCGCTGCAATAGTTGAGATCACCGTCCGTCTTAGGGACGAGGAAAATGCGCTTAAGCGCAAGGCCGAGCGAGGGCCAAAGCACGCAAGGGTTTGGGGGTGGAAAGAAGAAAAAGCCATACCCTCAACCCCAGAAAGGACAGCAACAGGGTGGCAAGGGCCAGGCCCAGACCACCACTGCTGAGGAGCCATTGCAGCTCACCACTTATGCCTATGCGGCTAAGCCCCTGCGCTCTCAGCCATTCAAGGGTAACTAGTTAATTCTGAACAATGAGTTTAAGTGTGTGATGTTATATGAAAAGTGTGTACTGAATGTGTGATGTGTTAGCAGCTAGCACGGGCTCTGGACCGGAGCGCCACTATTACTGTAAGTGGTGCAACGGTGACCACCCTGGCAAGGACTGCAAGGGAAATGATGTGCAGTGCAGATTCTGCAAGAAGATGGGGCATCGTGACTACGAGTGCTTCCAGAACCCGAATGGTAGAAACTACAAGCCTAGGGGACAGTAGAAGGGTAAGGCCGTTGCAATTACCGAAGGCCCAAAGCCGGCTAACCAGCCACCTACCGACCAGAGGTATACTGATGCCCAGAAGGGGAAGGGATCGGGATCCAACAAGGCCGCCCTGAATGTGGTGGACCGGTCTGAGGCACTAGAGCCCTCTTCTAGACTAGGTACCACCTAAACCGTGTAACAAAATAGTGATTGTATGCCGCATTACATACATGCGTGTTAGTGAGTCTAAATGTATTACTATGTGAGTAAAGAATTAAAGTATGATGTGAAAGTCACCTAAACTAGGTAATTTAAATCTAGGAACCTTCAATATTTGCTATCCAATCCCGCCCACACCAAGCCCTGAAGAACCACCATCAACATCACCGACTTTCCAATGGAGCAATGTCAGGTCATCCAGCCAGGTATGATACTCTTAAATGGATACCTGACACCGGAAGCACAAATCCACATCATCCGACGATGCGACGAACTGGGAACAGCACCAGGAGGTTTCTACACACCCGAATACCCGAGTGGGTCAAAAATGAAATTGACGATGATGTGCATGGTAAGGACTGGAATCCTTACACCAAGACATATCAGGACAAGCGAGCTGAGAATGGAATGACTGTACCAAGTATACCTGAGGAGTTCCTTGCGGTTGTTAACCCCGCCGTGGGGATTGCTCAGCAAGTTGAATCTAATTTTATACCAAGTGTAAAGGCAGATTTGTGTATTGTGAACTTCTACCAAAAAGGAGGACGTTTAGGTTTACACCAAGATAAGGACGAGTCACCCGAGTCTCTACGTAAGGGAGTACCCGTGGTGTCTTGGTCCATTGGTGATACCGTAGTTTTTATGTACGGCGAGCAGAAGCGTGGTGACCTCGTAAAGAAGTTGATACTGAAATCAGGAGATGTGTTAATCATGGGTGGGCAGTCAAGGATGTTATACCACGGTATCAAGAAGATCAAACTGAATACCGCACCTTCGACAGTGATCAATGCCACACACATGAAACCCGGACGTTTGAATTTGACCTTCAGACAGTTTTAGCCCTGTGTAATATTGTGATGTGTTAAACCAGTGTATGTTGGGGATGTATTACGTGTTAATTATGTCAGCAGTGTAAACCAACTTATGGTGTAAAGAGAATGTTAATAAATAAAGTGGAGTTGTTTTGGAATATGTGAACCGTGTTGTTACTGTATACTTATGAGTTTGCCAATAATCAGGCTGTGCACTCGGAACGGGAGGAATACTGAGTGTCTGCAATGAAGCAGAAGCCGGCAAAAGCGCACAATCCTTACCGGTACCTTCCCAGTCAATGGCGTGGATGCATCGATCTTGTTCTACTCTGGAGCCTCACACACATTTATTTCGCTGTCATTTGCAAAGAGGCTGGGGTTAGACGGTGAAGAGATGCCTGACTTCCTAGTCACTCTCCCGTCGAAAGAGCGGATCAGGTGTGCCCGCTACCACCGAGGTGTTGTTGTACGAATCAGAGATGAGGAGTTTCCAATCGACTTGATAGAGTTCGATGGACTTGGTTTTGATGTGATCATCGGGATGAACTGGTTGGAGCGGTACAAGGGCAGAATCCTATGTGCCGAGCATCGACTGCTTCTTCGGAGTCCGTCTGGGGTTACTATATCATACCGCCAGAGGCCCAGGGAGCCTTCGACTCAGATCATCACCGCCATGGCTATGTATAATGAACTACGACGACGGAATGATGTATACCTCTGCTATGTCCAGGACATAGAGAGAGACCCAGAGTTTAGCCCAGATGTGCCGGTAGTGTCGGAGTATCCTGATGTATTTCCTAAGGAACTGCCGGGCATGCCGCCAGCACGGGAAGTTGAGTTTGAGATTGATTTGGTTCCGGGCACCGGACCAATAGCGAAGGTGTGAGCCTCGATTTTAAACCCTATCCTATGTTGATTAAAGTTGATTAGGATCTAACCGGGTTTTAGGTCCACTTATAACCTAAGATTAATAACTATGTCATATAACAAAAATTATTAAAACCTAAGCTAGCTCACTGGAACCTATTAAGAGTCGCCACCTAATTTTAACCTAGATCAAATTAGGAAAGGAGAGTTCGGGTTCGGGGGCTTGATATTCGACTTAATTAGGGTTCAATTACTTTCATTACCCCTAGAAGTCATTTTTCCTCTACTTAGTTTAATTACGGCTTATTACGAGTCGTTTTTAACCTAAGTGTGCGCTTCTGTTTTTTTTATTTTTTAACATTTTTTGACAGAAAATTAAAGTGAAATTAAAAGCTACCTAAACTAGGGTTTCAAGAGGCAGAATTAGGTCAAATTTTGTTTACGTCCGTAGCCACGGACACCATGTCCGAGACCACGGACCCCAGTTAACCTAATTATACAGAAAAGTCGAATTTGAGGAAAAACAAAAGTTTGAAAGGTCCGGGGCCACGGACAGGCAGTCCGTGGGCCCGGACATTATTTTAGAAAACCTAAATTTTAAAATTTTAAAATCCCGCCGCCGTCCGTGGGCGTCCGAGGCCACGGACAACCCGTCCGTGGTCCCGGACCATAGGTCCGAGATCCCGGACAACCCACGACAGGTTTTATGGTGGTTCCCGAAGGTTTTTCGGCTCAAAATTTATGCACGTGTAGCCTGAAAGGTGTACAATTCGTTAGTAATTGAAAGATTGCAGTTTGAAGTCGAATTATGTACGAAACTTGACAAACATGTAACAAGGCAGAAACAAAAGTAATTAGCAATACAGAAGCGTAAAAAGGTTAGTTTGAACCCAAAATTACAGATAGTTAATAAGGTCGTGGAGAGTTAGAAAAGTAGAATTGCAACCTGTTTTACCTTCAGATCGTGGTGTTTCTTCACGTCAGGATTCTTCGGAGGCCTCGTTGATGGCGGATCCGGAAGAACTTCGAATCGAGCTTCTGACTCCTTGCTGTTCTTGATGTTCTTCACGTTTTGGTGCTGTTTTAGTGAGGGTTTGATGATGGATGATGTTGTGGGAGTTGAAAAATGTGTTTTTGTGTTGATTTCAGTGGGATTTCGGTGATTGACTGTGGCTCTGGAGTTCAAAACGTGGAGAGAGAGAGAGGGCTGCCTTCTTTGAGAGTCTAGGGTTCTTGAGGTTCTCCTTTGATCATGGGATAAGGTTCCTTATACAGGCTTCCTTAAAGATAGAAAAATCCGGTAAAACCGAGATTTACCGACGTTTTAGCTCAAGGGCTTCCAAAAGGAATTTGATTATGAAATTTCACACATGGGTAAAGGATGACATTTCTGATTTTCTAAAGTGGAATCAAATTTTTTGGATATTGGAATATTTTTAAATCCAATTTCTCATCAGATTCAATCAGAAATTGCTAGAAAATTTATTGAAATTCGAAAAATCAAAATTCCAACGCCATTATGCTTCAGATGTCATCCTCTATCATGGGTTAAAATTTCAAAGCATTTTGAATTGATTTGACCCTTATTTGGAGGGAGAGAAAGCTATAGGGGGCTTAGGAGCCTTGAAAATTACGAAAATGCCCCTGGAGATGACTAAGCTGTCCCTAGTACTCTGAAAGTGTGCCGATCGAACTGGGAACCCTCGCTACTAGCCTATTAGTAGAGACTCTCTTCCGGGGGTTGAAATTTTGGTATAACAGATTGCCCCCCGTCAACTTGACTTTGTAATTGAAATGAAAAGGCTAGTTGATGCTTGAGTGATACCCCAAAATTTTGGATCTTAAAAGACCACACGTGCAATCCGACAAGTTGCGTCGAGCTATTCTAAGGCGCTGACTACCTATGAGTAAAGTGGAAGGGTGTCAAGCGGTTCTAAGGCGTCGACCACTTAAAGGTAATAATGAAGTAATGTCCGACTGTTCTAAGGCGCCGACTACTTATAAGGATGATATGATGTCAAGCTATTCTAAGGCGTTGACTACCTATAATGAATGAGATGATGTCAAGCTATTCTAAGGCGTTGACTACCTATAATGAATGAGATGATGTCAAGCTATTCTGAGGCGTTGACTACTTATCAGTGATTGAAAGTTGGTGTTGGGTCGCGTTCTTCTATTCGGGTGAGTTCTGCTGCTCTAGTGAGTTCTGCTGCTCTGGTGAATCTGAATCTTTGGCTGAGAATCTGTATCTCTGAAGAGTCTGTACCTTCGGCTGAGAATCTGTATCCCTGAAGAATCTGTACCTTCGGCTGAGAATTTGTATCCCTGAAGAATCTGTACTTCGGCTGAGAATCTGTATCCCTGAAGAATTTGTACCTTCGGCTGAGAATCTGTATCCCCGAAGAATCTGTACCTGCGGCTGAGAATCTGTATCCCTGAAGAATCTGTACCTTCGGCTGAGAATCTGTATCCCTGAAGAATCTGTACCTTCGGCTGAGAATCTGTATCCCTGAAGAATCTGTATCTTCGGCTGAGAATCTGTATCCCTGAAGAATCTGTACCTTCGGCTGAGAATCTGTATCCCTGAAGAATCTGTATCTTCGGCTGAGAATCTGTATCCCTGAAGAATCTGTACCTTCGGCTGAGAATCTGTATCCTTGAATTATGACAAGGAGTCTCATACGAATAGATGCAATGGTCATGATGAAAGTTAATTATGAAAGTGCCAAACGTGGCAATGAGGATGTGTATGTCAAAATACGATCAAAGTGTATGTAGGAAATTTGTCCAAAACAAGAAATTGCTGAAAAAGGTGCCAAGCGTGGTAGTGTTTGAAGAATAATCTGTTTAATGAAAAGGAAAGCGAAATTATCATTTCCTAACCATAGACTTCGGACTTGTAATTTATCTCCTAGGAGATGAACATGCCATCAGTGGGGTATGGTGTATGATGTAAAGGTAAGGGCTTATGTGGGCCTGTTGTGTTTGATGTGGAGGTAAGGGTTTATGCGGGCCGGTGGTGTGTGATGGTGGTGTGATGTTTGAGCTCTGGGTTCCAATTGGTGTTGTCATAGCAATTGTTGGAACCAACAATTGCCCCCAGTATTTTTTCCCTTAAGACAATCTGAGCTAGAGTCTGTGGCAATCGATCGTTCCGATCGATTGCCCCCAGTATTTTCTTTTATTAAACGTGCGAACGAGTCTCGTCCTCACAGGGTCAGGGCTTATGTTTTTATGTGGTGCTTCCTAACCTACACTCGGCGTGTTTGGTGCTTGCACTCGTTCCTACTTCTAGACCATTGAATTCGATATTGATGGATTTACGCATTTGATCTGTTACTTTCACGAGATTGGACACACAACTATCAAGTCGGAAGTCTTTAAAGCTTATAACGTGCCACGGGGTGTAATGAGGGACAACGGGACCATGGAGGGATATTTGAGGTATGTGCACTTGCGTCTTCTCTCAGATTCATCTTCCTTGTCTTGAAGTCGTCTAACTGCTTCATGTTGACGTTATTTTTGAGCTTCTAGACTTGGACTTTTGAAGTTGTCCTTTACACCATTTCTCTTTTCGTCTTTTGGATTTCTTCGAGGCACTTCGGTTTTGCCTCTTTGTTTGATCTTTTCTTGACTTTGCCTTCGGGGTTCTTGTGTTTCCCGGTTTTGAGTTTTGAGAGCTATTTGATGTGAGCTCTTTTGATCCTGTGTCACTTTGGAACCATTTGCGGATCACTTCGTCATGCTGATAGCGGCGTTGCTTCTTTGGACTGGTGAGAACGTTATCTGAGAGTTTGACTCCTCGCTCCCTTCGGTCACCGGGTAAGACATTCACACCATTGGCTGGGTTATTTTGTGGTGTTCATATTATCGAAACGGGATATATGAAAGGCTCAGCGGGGGTGCCTAGGGTTTAATGTCAGGGTTCACAAGTTTTTTGGCTATGTGGTGATGTACCTAGGTGCTTCGTCATTCCTGATAGTTGTGTATCCGCTCTTTGTTACTTTTCGCAGATCTAAGAGTAAATTTACAAATTATCTCCTTCGGTCAGAGTTATGCCATTTATCTCACCTTTGAATGTGGTCTTACCAGAGTCGTGTAAAAATGACACGCTCGTTCACTCATGGTTTTCCCACTCAAGACACTCTCGTGAGATTTTCACTTGGAAACTCGTTCGCACATTTAAACCAAAAGATAAAAGACGACGAACTTAAACTTAGATTGCCCCCAGTATTGATTTTAGGGTTTGTGACAACAATTCGATAAATGTGGACCTTGAACCTCTTTGTGGGTTGTGAGTTGTGGTGTTTGGTTAGGCATGTTCAATTTTCCGAAACAAAATGCCAGTCTTTGCATCCCGTTGCATAGTCAGAAAATGATTACTTCGTGATCCTTGAAATACGTGAATGCTCTTTTTAGTTTTTTGAATTAATGAATAATGCTTTGTACAAAAGTTAAGAAAATGGAACTATGTTTTATTCAACAAGAAAATAATGTTGGAAATTATAAACTCAAGAAAACTACCGAAAATGATCAAGGGAACTAACTACTACAAAGTTGAAAGACAACTAATCAAGAAAAGAAATGCATTTAATGAGAAAAACACTAAAAACAACATTTCTGATGATGCTTGGCACGCGTGCTCTGCGCTCTCCACTATGTTCTCAGAATTGGAGCCCTTGGTCAATTAGATCCTGGATTCTGTTTGTAGGGCCTTGCAGTGGTCAGTGTCGTGACCGGGCAGCTGATGGAAGTAACAAAATTGAGTAAGATCCTTCCAAATGAGTAGTTCCTGGCCTCAGGGCGAGCGGTTGCATCGGATATCTTCCTCGAAGCTCTTCAAGTGCTTGTCTGGTGTTCGACCGATGTCTGTAAACTCTCTTTCTCTTTGTCGAAATTCCGTCGGGGTGGTTCTACTGTCCCAACGCTCCAACCAGATCCTCTGGACTGTCGATCACTGTCTTCCTCATGTTGCCTGGTTCTCTTACGGGTGCAGCTTTGGATGCAAGTTGCTGTTCCTGGGCCTAACCACTTTCCTGAGTTCTGTAGCAATTTCTTCGACATTCTCCTTCGATCCTCGGACCCTGATGGAGCCAACTTCAATGCAGTAAAAAAGGGTGTTGAGAAGCCTGTCCACTAACTCATCCCGAGCTTGACGTTCGGACTCGAGGGAAAGAGCCTTTGCTTTAAACTCTTTGATAACAGCAACGTAGTTAGATTCCACGGCGTCCATGGCAGCACTATGCCTCTGCTCCATAGCTTCAACGTGGCCATGTGCTTTTGTTCCAAAATTGTGAGCTGGGCTTCCATGTCAATTGGACCGCACTTAGGACTTGAGTCTACCTGTGTCCAAGGTGTCCATTATTAGCTAACAAAAGGAAGTGGTCTGCAACATGACGCTTCACAAGATAGATCGAAGCAGACTTATGCTGAAAGCGAGTGGGCCAGGATACCCAGAGAATGTCTGGGCTGGAGTATCTTTCAGACTATGAACTGGAACTTGGACTGAAACCTAAACAGATGGCTTTGATTGGGTCTGAGAGGTGATACCTAGATCTAGGGTTTGGGGCTAGGGCCCGAATAAGAAGTCTACCTAGTCTAGAATGAGCCTTTGGGCCAGAATGTGTTTGGTCCTGGAGTAAAGCACATGGGCTGGAATGGTCCCTAAATCACAAATGGGCCCAACTTTCTTTGGGCCAGAGAAGATGGTTGCTAAGCGGAAAAAGATTTTTTTTCATAACTTGTGGTTATTTCAAGTCCAGGTGGATTTCTTTTTTACGGGCCTAGAACTAATTGAATAATTCAAATCGGGCCAGAAGAGAAATCACCTAAGCCTAGGCTTTTGGGCCGAAGCCCGAACGACTCACATGTTAAACCAAACAGGGCCTCTGGGCCGCAAACAAATAGAGCTGTCAATTCGCGTTGGGTAGGTTGATGAAGGAGAAGTTCCTATCAATCGCTAGGCTGGGTAGTGGGCCGATCATACAAGCAAACAGGGTCCACACAAATTCAACATGTCCTCACTAGACGCTCAAACTAAACCGGTATGGGTCGATCCGGAGAGGTGCTTGGGGCATGGGCCAGGTCACCACAAAGGAATAGGGTTGCACGCTATTCTCTTTGGGCTTCCCCACTCTTTTCACATCACCTAAAGGTTGCGTCTACGGTCGGGTCTTTGACTGACCAAACAATGGGCTAGGTAAGGGTACTGCCAGGAAAATGCTTGGGGCTAAAGCCCAGGTATTAAGGGGGTGTGGTTAGACGACACCCTCCTCTTTTCCCCACTTATTCACATCACCTAAAAGGTGTGAGTCCCTGACAGGGGACCCTCAAATGGGTCCCGAGGTGAAATTGGTTTGCGTGGACCCTCGCTCTCATATGATGCAAGGGTGCAAAAATTAAAGTGCGCACAGAAGTAAACAAGCAACATAATAGAAGCCATAAATAAACATTTTCAAGTTAAGCCCTCTTTCTTAAAATTAAACAAGTTAATATTAAGAAGTTTGTCCCCAGCAGAGTCGCCAGTCTGTGAGCCTCGATTTTAAACCCTATCCTATGTTGATTAAAGTTGATTATCTAACCGGGTTTTAGGTCCACTTATAACCTAAGATTAATAACTATGTCATATAACAAAAATTATTAAAACCTAAGCTAGCTCACTGGAACCTATTAAGAGTCGCCACCTAATTTTAACCTAGATCAAATTAGGAAAGGAGAGTTCGGGTTCGGGGGCTTGATATTCGACTTAATTAGGGTTCAATTACTTTCATTACCCCTAGAAGTCGTTTTTCCTCTACTTAGTTTAATTACGGCTTATTACGAGTCGTTTTTAACCTAAGTGCGCGCTTCTGTTTTTTTTTTTTTTTACATTTTTTGACAGAAAATTAAAGTGAAATTAAAAGCTACCTAAACTAGGGTTTCGGAGGCAGAATTAGGTCAAATTTTGTTTACGTACGTCCGTAGCCACGGACACCATGTTCGAGACCACGGACCCCAGTTAACCTAATTATACAGAAAAGTCGAATTTGAGGAAAAAACAAAAGTTTGAAAGGTCCGGGCACGGACAGGCAGTCCGTGGGCCCGGACATTATTTTAGAAAACCTAAATTTTAAAATTTTAAAATCCCGCCGCCGTCCGTGGGCGTCCGAGGCCACGGACAACCCGTCCGTGGTCCCGGACCATAGGTCCGAGATCCCGGACAACCCACGGACAGGGGTTTTATGGTGGTTCCCGAAGGTGTTTTCGGCTCAAATTTATGCACGTGTAGCCTGAAAGGTGTACAATTCGTTAGTAATTGAAAGATTGCAGTTTGAAGTCGAATTATGTACGAAACTTGACAAACAAGTAACAAGGCAGAAACAAAAGTAATTAGCAATATAGAAGCGTAAAAAGGTTAGTTTGAACCCAAAATTTGACAGATAGTTAATAAGGTCGTGGAGAGTTAGAAAAGTAGAATTGCAACCTGTTTTACCTTCAGATTCGTGGTGTTTCTTCACGTCAGGATTCTTCGGAGGCCTCGTTGATGGCGGATCCGGAAGAACTTCGAATCGAGCTTCTGACTCCTTGCTGTTCTTGATGTTTTCACACGTTTTGGTGCTGTTTTGGTGAGGGTTTGATGATGGATGATGTTGTGGGAGTTGAAAAATGTGTTTTGGTGTTGATTTCAGTGGATTTCGGTGTTTGACTGTGGCTCTGGAGTTCAAAACGTGGAGAGAGAGAGAGGGCTGCCTTCTTTGAGAGTCTAGGGTTCTTGAGGTTCTCCTTTGATCATGGGATAAGGTTCCTTATATAGGCTTCCTTAAAGATAGAAAATCCGGTAAAAACCGAGATTTACCGACGTTTTAGCTCAAGGGCTTCCAAAAGGAATTTGATTATGAAATTTCACACATGGGTAAAGGATAACATTTCTGATTTTTATAAAGTGGAATCGAATTTTTTGGATATTGGAATATTTTTAAATCCAATTTCTCATCAGATTCAATCAGAAATTGCTAGAAAATTATTGGAAATTCGAAAAATCAAAATTCCAACGCCATTATGCTTCAGATGTCATCCTCTATCATGGGTTAAAATTTCAAAGCATTTTGAATTGATTTGACCCTTATTTGGAGGAGAGAGAAAGCCTATAGGGGGCTTAGGAGCCTTGAAAAATTACGAAAATGCCCCTGGAGATGACTAAGCTGTCCCTAGTACTCTGAAATGTGCCGATCGAACTGGGAACCCTCGCTACTAGCCTATTAGTAGAGACTCTCTTCCGGGGGTTGAAATTTTGGGTATAACAGAAGGCGCCCTATCGTATGGCTCCAGCAGAGATGATTGAGCTCAAGGAGCAGCTGAGAGACCTACTTGACAAGGGATTTATACGCCCTAGCGTTTCACCATGGGGAGCGCCGGTCCTCTTCGTGAAGAAGAAGGACGGTAGCCTCCGCCTTTGTATTGACTATCGAGAGCTGAATGCAGTTACGGTGAAGAACCGTTATTCTTTACCACGCATCGACGACTTATTTGATCAGTTGAGAGGAGCATCAGTGTTCTCCAAGATAGATCTACGATCCGGTTATCATCAGATTGCCGTTAAGGACAGTGACATTGAGAAAACAGCGTTCAGAACCAGATATGGACACTATGAGTTTACGGTTATGCCGTTCGGTTTATCCAATGCACCAGCAAAATTCATGGATCTAATGAACCGCTTGTTCCAAGATCAGTTGGACAAGTCAGTGGTAGTCTTCATCGATGACATACTTGTGTATTCGAAATCAAGAGGTGAGCATGAAAGTCACCTGAGGGATGTGTTACAGACATTGAGGAAGAATCAGTTGTATGCGAAATTTTCTAAGTGTGAATTTTTGTTGGACCAAGTTTCTTTTCTTGGCCATGTGATTTCTGAGGCCGGATCGCTGTTGATCCGGCAAAGATAGATGCAGTACGCACCTGGCCTAGGCCGAAGACAGTTACCGACTTCCGGAGCTTCCTCGGTCTGGCAGGATATTATAGGAGATTTGTGAGGGACTTCTCCAGTGTCTCGAAGCCGATGACTTCCTTGATGAAAAAGGATGCTCCATTCGAGTGGACAGAAGACTGTGAGATTTCCTTTCAGGAGCTTAAAGACGCTCTGACATCTGTACCAGTCCTGACTATACCAGACGGTCCAGATGGTTTTGAGTCTATTGCGACGCATCAGGTAAGGGTATGGGTTGTGTGTGATGCAATACGGGAAGGTCGTAGCATACGCCTCCCGACAGTTGAAGAAACACGAAGAGAAATACCCTACCCACGATTTAGAATTGGGTGCCATTGTCTTCGCACTAAAGATATGGCGACATCATTTATGGGGTAAGTGTGACGATCTATTCTGACCACAAGAGTTTAAGGTACTTGTTACAGCACTCAGAAGGAGTTGAACATGAGACAAAGAAGGTAGGTTGAGTTCTTAAACGATTATGACAATAACTTGCAGTACAAAGAGGGGAAAGCAAATGTGGTAGCTGACGCACTGAGTCGCCGAGCACACTCTCTCTCTCCATTCGCTGGTCTCTCATACTAGCTTGGTTGAAGAGGTGCGGAGTGCTCAGATGACGGATCAGTATATGTTGGAGATTAGACAGAAACTTATTGATGGGACATTCGAGGGCCAGAAGTACGACTTCAGACTCCATGACGATGACTTGATTAGGCTTAATGGCCGACTGTGTATTCCGAGGAGTAGCGCTGAGCTGAAGGAGCGCATACTGAGTGAATCCCATTGTTCTATGACATCGCATTCACCCCGGAGCTTCAAAGATGTATAAGGGTATGAAACGTTATTTTTGGTGGGCTGGAATGAAAAGGATGTGAATGATTATGTGTTAAGGTGTCTCACTTGTCAGAAAGTCAAGTTTGAGCACCGACGACCTGGTGGTATGGTGCAGCCAATGCCAGTGCCTGAGTGGAAGTTCCATGACATTTCTATGGACTTTGTAGTAGGGCTTCCTCCTACAAGGGGAGGTCTGAATATGATTTGGGTTGTTTTGACCGACTGACCAAGGTGGCCCGATTCATACCGATGAAGGACACCTGGAAAGTGGCAAGACTTGCAGAGCTCTTTGATAGAGAGATTGTATCTGACAGAGATACCAGATTCTTATCCAGGTATTGGAGGTCCACACGAGAAGCACTGGTGCCGAACTGAAGTTGAGTACGGCGTTTCACCCACAGACAGATGGTCAGAGTGAGCGCACTATCCAGACACTTGAGGATATGTTACGTGCATGTGCACTTGACTTTCAGACCAGCTGGATTGATAAGTTACATCTGATCGAGTTTAGTTACAACAATAGTTACCATGCTTCGATCAAGATGTCTCCCTTCCAGGCTTTATACGGTAGACCATGCCGCACGCCATTATGCTGGGATGAGTCGAGTGAGACGGTCATTATAGGACCAGAGTATCTGGAACAAGTTCAGGCAGAAGTTCGCCAGATCCGGGCTAACATGAAAGCAGCTCAGGATAGACAGAAGTCGTACGCTGATGTGCGCAGACGTGACCTGGAGTTCGCCGTGGGCGATCAGGTATTCCTTAGAGTATCCCCATGAAGGGAGTGTTTCGTTTTGGCCAGAAAGGCAATTGAGCCCAAAATATGTGGGGCCTTATGTTGTGACGGAGAGGATAGGACCAGTAGCTTATAGACTTGATTTACCTGCCTGAGCTGGGCAAGGTACATGATGTATTTCATGTGTCCCAGTTGAAGAAATATATGTCTCATCCGTCTCATGTACTTCAGCCTGAAAGGCTAACCTTAGAGCCGACCATGCGATCAGTGGAGACTCCCGTATGGATTCTGGATACTAAGACTCGAGACACTCGCCATAAGTCTGTACGACTGGTGAAGGTCCTCTGGTCTAACCAGGACGTCGAGGAGGCCACTTGGGAGCTGGAAGATAAGATGAAGGCGAAGTACCCATTGTTGTTTACTTCTTTGAGTTTGTATGTATAGGGTACGGGGCGTACCCCCTTTTAAGGGGGGTAGAGCCATTTCGATTATGAGTGTACGGCATGTATTTGAATACATTGTCTATGTTGTTGTTTATGTCATGTTGTTATATTGTTATGTTACAGACCGTTGTGTCTGAGTGATGTTATGTTGTTAGGACCTTGTGTCCGATATTATGTAAGTATGTTGTTGATGTTGTTATGGAAGTATTATTTCATAGTGATTCCCATGTTTAGAATT
The DNA here is from genome assembly GCA_023374045.1 of Limonium bicolor. NCBI lineage: Eukaryota > Viridiplantae > Streptophyta > Magnoliopsida > Caryophyllales > Plumbaginaceae > Limonium > Limonium bicolor. Next base: position 147,308,917 of record CM041779.1, on the reverse strand, counting down.
TAAGATATGTGGGAAGTATGAACTTTGGGGACAAAGTTCTTTTAAGGGGGTAGATTGAAATACCCCAAACCTTAATAAGTGGTTTAATTATTAAATAATAAATTATTAAGACTAAAAAGAGTCTTAGAAACATTACTAAACAATTTAATAAATAGTAAATACAATTAATTGCCCAAAAGGCAATATGGGCAAAAATATGCTCTAAGCTTGGGATAGTCTTGATTAAGACTTAATAAACTTACCAAGACCTTATATATATATTAATGAATATATTAAATTAATTGCCAAAGAAAACCGAGCTTGAAAACAAGTTAAAACACAAAATGTGCTTTGAGGAGCCTTAAAGCACGTTTTTGAGTAACTGTCGTGTAAATGAGTTTTGAATGGCTAAATGACCATCAATACTCTTTAATTAATATGTGTACTACTTAGTATCACATTTGGAAGTTTAAATCAATGGGAAATCAAGAATTTCGCTTCAAAGTGCCTTGTTATTATGAATAGTAACTAAAATAAGCTAGTTTGTAACATATGTTAACATATGTAATTTAATTGGGCAATAAAGACAATTAACCCCTTGTATTTAAATGGGGGTCGGTTTGCATGTGGTGAGTCGTCACCTTGCTAGCTGATTGAACAAATAAGTGAGTAAATAAGTGAGTGATTGAAAAAAAACACTATTTGCTTTACGTAATTAATATCTTAAAAGCAACTACAATCAGTGATTCTCTTCATTCTTCATTTGCTCTTGCTGTCTCACGTAGCCCATCTCCTTTCTTTCTCTTTCTCTCACACGATCGACCAGCACACTACCAACATACAACTTCAAATTCATGTAACTTCTAGCTCACTTGTCCAAATCAAAAACTAAGACCACCGATCTCTTAGTTTCTTCAAGCTCTTCGGCTTAGTCCTTTCAAATCTTCAAGAGCTCCACTTTGGTGCCAAGAGGAATCTCCATGGAAGGAGCTTGAGTTCATCTTTTTACATATTATTGTTCTCCTCTGCTTCAAGGTAAGGAAACTCAAAGAAAAATGGTGTTTCCTCCATGTTTTAAGTTAACCAAAAATAGCTTAAATTCCTTTGGAAAATGAACGTACGTTGTCTACTGAAACTACCTAAAGAGCCAATGCTAAATGACTTAGAAAAATGCTCTCAAAGGGCTAGTAAAAGACATACGTATTGCTGCTTGTATTTGTAGGTGAAAGGCAAATATGTTTGGGAAATTCAGTGTTTAAGATTTATGCATTTAAGAGCCTAAGTGCTATGCAATTTAAATTGTGCACTATGTTGTTTATGTGGTGTATATTTGGTGAAGTTTTGAGTATAAGAGTGTACTGGGAAGTTTATACAAGTGATGAGTGTATAGAACTTACGCAGCAGGACATAAAAAAATGCCAGTACGTCGATTTTGTAGGTTGGGTCCGGGACCTAGGTCATGGGTCATGTCCCGGACCATGGGTGCAAATTAGGCCGAGAGTTCTACGTGGTGTTAGGTCCGGGACTTTGGTCTTGTACAAGGACCCGGACCAACCCTTAAAATTAACCGAGAGATTTTGCCTAGAATGGTCCGGGACTTAGGACCTGTATGAAGTCCCGGACCACCCCATTAAAAGAGACCGAGAGAGTTGTTAAGTGTAGGTCCGGGACCTAAGTTAGGGACCAAGTCCCGGACCACTATAAAACTTGGTTTCTAGGTTATTAAACGATGTCTAAAGATGGGGATAAGTTAGTAATGATATTATAAGGTTATACAAGACATGTTAGGAGTGTTATAATGACATTTTAAAAGATGAGAAGTTAAAAAAAAAATGTGTGTAAATGAGATAACTAGAAATGTGAAGTAGTAATGTTAACAGTGGACTTGTGCGTTAATTGACCGACGTTACTAAATGTGTTTAGGATTCTCTCAAGGTGGGAACCAGTCGAAGCAAGGGCCAAGGTATGGTTTTCTTGCAGTCTGTTGCCTACCGGTTTACACCGGCTTGTGTGTTGTTTGTTTTCTTTGTGTTTGTGACTTTGTAAGACTTAAGTCATGTAATGAGTTTACGGTTGTTCATATTATTATGTTGTTGAGATGTGACTCATTTCCCTTGTGTGTGTCTAACAAGACTTAAACACTGGATTGTGAGCTGTGGATTGTGTTGCAATGTTGTGCTTCTAACAAGTGCTAATGGGAAGTGAGGAGTCCGGTAGTTCCGGCCACGCGGTGAGTATGGGAGTCGATGTCATTTACCGGTTTGATTCTCTTTGTATGTTTAGGTTGTTTTCCAATTTGGTTTCAATCTTCCCTTTAGCTTATCCAAGGCTATTTTACTGACTCACGTCGGGCCACAGGGGCATACTATGTTTATTCGGTGTGCTTGGGATCACTATATCCGACACGCCTGGTGTTTAAGTTATCCGTTCAGTTCTAAATGACGGTGACGAGTTATGTAACGAGCTTAGTATGAGTATGGCAACATCCTCTATGCTCTCAATGTGATCTAACATGTGTTGGTTCGTTTCCTAAAAGGATTCGTTCTTGTGTGTTATTTGTGAAGTTATTTGCTATGCAATATTTTTGCTATGCTATTGTATATATGATGTTATTGTGTAATATGAATGCCATGTCATCATGACAATTGGTTGCGCGTATCCCGGTAGCCGATGGGCTGCGCGTTAGCCATACTAGCCAAGGGTTGCTGACCCCCTCGGGGGATCCATATTTCTTTACTGCAGGATGAGGATCGAAGAAGCGGAGTGGCTCTAGATCCCAAGATGTAGTTTACTTTTGAGTACCTTTGGATGTTGGCCCGGGGTGCGCCTGTGCTCCCGTGGCAATATGTATTTCAGTTATCGACAGTGCACATGGAAGGTTACAGTGACAGTGTATAATTATGGGTTGTAAGTTAAATACTCGGTTATGTGTGTATGTACTTGTGGTTTTAGTTCTATGCTCGGGAGTCTGATCATCAGACCGGTACACTTGTATCTATTCAGCCTTGTTAACCACGTGGGTGGTTGACGGCGTTGTAGCACTAATCGTTTAGTTACTGTTTAGTTGTTTATATTCCGCTGCGATTCCAGTCATTATTAAGTACGTAGTAGGGGTGTTACAAGGTTTGTGAAAATTACCTAGAAGAGAATGAAGAAGAAACGGTAGCATGTATGTCCTTGTTCATCGGGTCGCAAAAATTATCCTAAATGGCGAAGAGTGAAGAGAGGCGACAGAGCAGGTATGTCTTCGTTGGGGTTTGTTTCAGAAGAAAAGAGAATGAAGTGGGCGGAGAATTTCCTCCTCGCCAGTTTAGGGTTGCAGTGAAGGTGAGAGGAGTTGAGGCTACGAGAAGGAAGAAGAGAGTGAAATCGCCGTCAGGTAGAGAAGAGGAGATAGAAGGAAGATAGGAATTTAGGTTTATTTGTTAGTTTGTAAGTTAGGTTAGGTTATTACCGTGAGTATTAGAGAATGACTATAGATTAAGTGTGGGCTCGGTACTTTACCGAGAGTGAAGAGAGGACTGGGCCGGCCCAATCATGTTGGGCGGGTCGGCCCATCATATACATATATTTTTTTTGGCTTTTAAAACGTTACATATTTATGTCGTTTTGTGACTCGTTTTATATCCGTTTTTCGTGCCGTTCGTGACACGTTGTCCCGTTTTATGAGACGAACCATTTTATGATTCTGAATTTGTATTTTCAACCATTAATTATTATTGGTATTTATGAATTATAATAATTAGTATTTAATTTCTAATTGGTTTGCGTTTCACCATTTTACGTGAATTCCGACTGTTTAACCAATTTTTCAATGCCTATAACATTACCCAAATAACTGTAAAAGGTGTCTAAGACCTTGTTTTCACTTCTAAATATTCGTGACACATTTTTCGAGGTAGAACGATAAATATTATTTTTGTTTTATTTTTCTATTTCCTAAACATCCTCGATGTCATTTTAGGTTTCGTTAATGTTTCCTAATGACCTTTTTAGGGTATAATTAAATATTATATTATTCCCCTTTTTCTTATTTAAGGATATTTCATTCCTTAATCTCTCATTAATTACTTTTATTTGATTAATTCATTATTATTAAATAAATTAATATTTGGGGTATTTCAATCTACCCCCCTAAAAGGACTTCGTCCTGAAGTCGTCTTTTCTCAATTATGTGTATATATATATATCTACCCACGATTCCCATAATGTACATCTATGTGATTAACATTCACGCATAATGTGTTGTGCTCATATGCACCTAGCCCTCAAGTGTGGCGTTAATTCAAATATATGGATATAGGTGATCCATCAGCACCATCATTTCCTATCTGTTCTACTAACCCTGACAACCTCCCCGAGGCCATCACATTCAACCTTCCACATTTCATTATTCCATAACTATGATCCATTCAGTATCTAAACAATACTTTATGCGAAGGATTCACACGGAAACATAATATATAAATGTAACAAGTATCTTAATCAGTTACTACATCCATGAGTAAAATACACATCATCATTCAAGTATCTCATAGGATACGTACAAACACATACATTCACCAGTATGCAATGCACATATAATCAAACAATTCATGCCCCGCGTGACGAACAGACAACCAAACAACAACGACTAATCAACAATTTATGGTATGCCCCGCATACGACTCGATAAATTTAGTGCACACACTGTGCACAGCCAAGAGGCTCTACCCCCCTTAAAAAGGGTTACACCCCCGTACCCCCACAATATACAACAACCGCTATTCACAGGGCGCTGAATACTTGGGTCTCATGAAATTATCATATTGAGAGATGGGTCGACCTTAGGTATTTGATTCTTAAAGAGGTTATGAGAATGGTGAGGCGCGTACATTTCCAGCCACAGGCATGGAGTACTTGGTGCGCTGTCTTAACCACGTTTTTATTAGGCCCACTCGCTCCATATTGAGGTGCAGACCCACAGACTTCATTCTATTGTTAACTTAGATGGTTTATTAGCAGCAGTTTATTGCTGTTGTCGTTCCATTATGACGATGTCGTTCACGGTCTTTGTTAACTGGAAACAAAGTATGTCAGTCGGTGCGGTAACATTAGTTGTATCTGCACATGACCGCATTTAAATTGTGTAACGATATTTTCATTGCTAGTGCGCAATATGATTTAAGTCGTTATTATCTTCAATCTCCGGTATAATGTTGAGATGAAGCATGATGTTAACAATCATTTGTATTTAGTGCCATTTGAAATAGTCATAATATTTTCTTTATGATATGTCGTTAATAATGCACGAGGATGATTCTTGTAATCCCGTGTTGATGAGTGTGGAATATGAATGGTTTTAGCAGCCTTTAATGCTTAATTTCATACGCGCATGGATAATATTCCACACTTATCTTACGTTTTCGTTTGGTTTTGTTGTTTTTAGGGTTGATACCTTTTCCTATGTTAAATGCAGAGAAAAGCCAAGGAAACAGTAGATTAACTCACAAGGGAGATGATGCAACAAACGGGGGTCGAATTGAAGTCAGAACGATGAATTTAGAGGATTTTGAAGGTATGCCCGAGCTTGCGTCCGAACTTCCAAGCTCGGACGCAAGCCGAGAGTTCATGTGCTGTGCCTAGTGAAATGTCCAAACTTCAGTCCTAACTTTGAAGTTCGGACATGGTTCGAGAATCACAATGAGAAAAGTCGGAAGTCTGACCTACGGTGCATGTCCGAACATCCAAGTTCGGACACAAGTCAAGACTTTTTGAATTGGAGCACTCAAAGCAATGTGTCCGAACATTGAAGGTCGGACCAATGTTCGGACGCGACTAAAAATTCAGTAGAAGTTTTGCGTTTTAAAGGAGAAAGAGGAAGAAACTCTATTTAAGTGACCTAATCAGTGAAGAGAGGATCATTCATTACCTATCATTACATCACGACACTCTCACGCTGGTAACAACGCTCTTTCCACTCATCCACACCTTCAGCATCAGCTTCATCTCCCATCCTCATTCATCAAGCACATCACCATCATTTTGGAGGAGCATCGATAGAAGGGAGTTAGGCCATCGTCTTCTTCAACCTTGCGTCGGCAGAATCTGAGTCTGGATAATCACTCAATTCGAGGGTTTTTCTTCCCTTAGATGAATTCTCTTTTGATTATATTATTTGTTTCTTGTCTTTGTAATGTCTGGCTAAGTAGGGATTAACTCTGGGGTAGGGTTTTCACGATGGATACAAATTAGTTAGATTTCTGCAACTTGATTATGGGATTGTAATGGATTGTTTCTAGGTTAATGTTTATCATTCTTCTTCTCTATTAAACTTGCGCATTTATAGAGTTGTCTTGCGAATCCTATTAGGATCAGATAAGGTGATTAATAGGAAGTAAAAATTACCATGGAGATTTGGGAAAGATTAGTCGGATAGATAATTTTCCTGCAAACGCTTATAATTCTTCGCACGTAATTCACCTATATGTGTTTTGCCAAATGCTAGATT